>CM053029.1:566136554-566254717 GCA_028564925.1 Lithobates sylvaticus | reverse complement strand
TCTACGTAATATAGCATACCGAGGGTGGGATTGTATGCTGCCATGGATAGGCACCAGGAAAAGAAAATTACGGTAAGTATGAAACAATTTTCTGTTTTCCTGGTGCCTTCATGGCAGCATACCTGTGACAAATAACTAGCTGAAATGGGTGGAATGATGCATAGTAAAAGATGTATTTGGAAAAGGATTTAAAATAGGCAAATGCCAGCTTGATAGACTGTCTGCCAGGAGGAGGGTGCAGATCAGCTGGGAGTAAAGATGGCCAAAAAGTTAGAGGGGTTTTTAAACTAGGGGATGGGGGAGGGCCTAGAGGTAGAGATAGTCAGCGTGGAACACATTCCAGAGGGTAGTATTGGGGGCATTAGTGGTAGGTTGACTAAAGGACATAACCCCAAGTTAAGTATAGTAACAAGTCCTAGTTGCAATCTAGGAACACCCAATTAGAATACCAATGCCAGGAGCCTGGTGGACAAGATGGGAGAACTAGAGATAATGTTGTACGAGGAGGATTTGCATTTTGTGGGAATCTCAGAGACCTGGGTCAACAGCTCTCATGATTGGCTGGCAACCATTCAAGGATATACCCTTTATCACAGGGGTAGAGAGGATAAAAAAGGGGGAGGGGTATGCCTATATATTAAGAATAATGTACAAGTGAATGTGGGAGATGACATCACTAAGGGAGGAGGTGGAATCCTTATGGGTAGAGCTCCAAAGGGATGAACCTACGGGGAAAATAATACTGGGAGTATGGTAGAGGCCCCCTAACCTGAGAGAGGAGGGGGAGACGGAGCTCCTATCACAATTTGGGCTAGCAGCAAGGATGGGAAGTGTTATCATAATGGGGGATTTTAATTATCCAGACATAGACTGTGCGGTGGAGGGAACCACACATTCGTCTAAGGCTCGCCAGTTCTTAAATGTCTTGCAGGACAATTTCATGGTTCAGATGGTAGATGCACCAACTAGAAATAAAGCGTTACTAGATCTACTGATTACCAATAATACAGATCAGATCACGGATGTGGAAATACGGGGCAATTTAGGAAACCGCGATCACAGGTCAATTGGCTTCAGTATAAATCACACAAATAGGAAACGGAAGGGGAATACAAAGACACTGAACTTCAAAAGAGCCAACTTCCTTAAACTACGAACCTTGCTAGAAGGCATAAATTGGGATCAAATCTTAGGAACAAAGAAAATGGAGGAGAGATGGGTTTGCTTTAAGAGCATATTACATAAGGGCATTAGCCAATGCATCCCATTGGGTAATACATTTAAAAGAGCGAACAAAAGTCCTGGATGGCTTAACTCCAATGTAAAAATGCCTACAGTCAGGTCCATAAATATTGGGACATCGACACAACTCTAATCTTTTTGGCTCTATACGCCACCACAATGGATTTGAAATGAAACGAACAAGATATTTTAACTGCTTACTTTCAGCTTTTATTTGAGGGTATTTACATCCAAATCGGCTGAACGGTGTAGGAATTACAACAGTTTGTATATGTGGGACCAAAAGTGCAGATCCACTGTGTTAAGCTTTCTCTCAAAAATTTTATATTTTACTACGCCACAAAAATAGAAGTCCATAGATGTCAGGTTGGGTAAACATGTCCTCCAATCAATGATGCCATGTTGCCCGATCCAACACTGTGGGAAGGTACTTAATGCAAACAATCTCCAAATAACTCCACTCCAGTTTTTCCACCCCTGCTGCACCGACAGAAGAGTGCCAGCTCCAAATAGTCCTTGGTCAGCTACAGATTACGATGCAAATACAAGAAGCAGAGCCTCTCAACTACAGAGTCCGAAATAAGTTTATTAAATTTACCTGATAAAAGATAATACAGATACCTGCTCCCCTTTTTCCGCATTTCACTTCATCCAGAGCTTAGTCATAAATTGATATGGTCCAGAAATATTTAGACAGAATAAAGGTGAATTATGAACCTGGACCAGATGGCATCCACGGATCCTAAAAGAATTGAGCTCTGTCATTGCAAAGCCATTGTTTAAAGTTTTTAGGGACTCTTTAATGACTGTCATAGTACCACTGGACTTGCATAAGGCCAATGTGGTGCCTATAATTAAAAATTGATCAAAGTCTTTACCAAGTAACTATAGACCTGTTAGTTTAACTTCTATAGTTAGGAAGATACTGGAGAGTTTAATAAAAGACCATATAGATGAGTTTTCACTAGAAAAAAAACAGCATGGATTCACAAAAGACAGAAGTTGTTAGACACATCTGATTTATTTTTATGAGGAGGTGAAAAAAAACTTGGACAAAGGAGTGGCTGTGAACGTGGTATACTTGGATTCTGCAAAAGCATTTAACACGTTCCCCACACATGTCTAATGTGTAAGGTAAAGTCTACGGGCTTGGAAAAATCAGTTTGCAAATGGATAGAAAACTGGCTAAAAGACCGAATTCAGAGAGTAGTTGTTAATGGTTCATACTCTGAATGGTCTAAGGTTATCAGTGGTGTACCCCAATGTTCAGTGTTCGGACCCTTACTATTTAATATCTTTATGAATGAATACATTTACAGGGGTCCCCGACTTATGAACGCCCGACCTACAAACATCTCCTACTTACGAACCGGGTGCTGCGGGGACCCTCTTCCATTTCCACGGACATCGGCCATTCTGTGCATGCGCGGCCAGACGGAGCCTCGGAAAATGTTGGAAATGTCCGTAATTTGCAGCGCATGCGCAGAACGGCATTCGACGGAACATCGGAAATGTCCGTAATTGTCGTTCTGCGCATGCACGGCCGACTTATGAACATTTCCTAATTATAAACAGGAAAACAGTCCCTAACGGGTTCGTAACCCGGGGACCCCCTGTATTCTCTATTGGGAAGAGGAGAGTAAGGGGGGAGATGATCAATATGTATAAATACATAAGTTGTCCATATACTTGGAAAACTTGGTGTTGAGTTATTCACTTTAAGGTCATCACAGAGGACAAGTGGACACTCTTTACGTCTGGAGGAAAAGAGATTTAATCGCCAAATACGTAGTTTTCTTTAAAGTAAGAGCTGTGACATTGTGGAATAGACTCCATCAAGAGCTGGTTCTGGTCAGCTCAGTATATTGCTTTAAAAAAAAAAGGCCTGGATTCTTTCCTAGATACACTTAATATAACTGGATACTAACATTTATAGGTAAAGTTTATCCCGGGAATATCCGATTGCCTCTTGGATCATTAAGGAATTCCCCCCCCGCTGGAGAAAACAAAATCATGCTTTATTGGTAACACCAACGGATGAAAACACAAGGCTGCATGCACAGTCACAGGGAGTACCGAGCTTCATAAGTCCTGTGTACATAGGGAGCTGTGCAACTTGTGCTATTCTGACCACGTACATTACCACATCTGCTCTTTCATCATGCACAGCAATGATGACAACACAAGCGATACTGAAATGAGTCGTTCGAGGTGTTTTGAGTGGCACGAGCACTTCAAGAGCGGAAGAACATCACTGGAAGATGACGAGAGATCAGGAAGACCTTCAAAGCTCAACCCCCGAAAATGTCTAAACCATTTGGCAACTTGTGCATGATGATCGCCGGAAGAACAATTGCGCGTGCCACTCCAAAACACCTCAAACTACTCATTGCAACATTGCCGTAAACTTGCCGAATCATGTCAAACGTCTCTGTGGCAGATTTGCCAAGTTTTACACAGAATTTCACGTTTGCTCTTTGTTCTAATTTGCTGTCCATGATGAAATAGCAGACGTGGTAACGCACATGGTCAGAATAGCACCAGTTGCACAGCTCCCGATGTACACAGGATGATGTATTTTGGCACACTGACTTATGAAAGTCGGTGCTCCCTGTGACTGCGCGTTTGCAGCCTTGTGCTGCCATCTGGTGGCTTGTTACAAAACTTTTTTTTTTTTATTTCGAAAACTTCTTTGTTAGTTGAACTGGGTGGACTTGTGTCTTTTTTTTTATCCAAATTAAATACTGTATGTAACTATGACTAAGCCCCGGGTGGAGTGAAACACGTAAGAGTGAGCAGGTGGATTTTTCTTGTATTGGGTAACTTTAATAAACTTATTTTGGATTCTGAAGTTGAGCGACTCCATTTCTATTCCTTGTGTCACAATCTTCAGCTGGCTATGAGAAGGCGGTGTCAAGGCAACCAACACAGAAAAATGGAGAGGGGCCCCATTGTAATGTATAATGTACTATCATGCATAATGTACTATAATGTATAATGTACTATCATGCATAATGTACTATAATGTATAATGTTCTATCATGCATAATGTACTATAATGTATAATGTAGACGTAATAAATACCTACCTTTGGCCCACTCTGTATATTTATATTCAAGTATGCATGATTTCATGTCTTTATATTTATATGAACATAATTCAGCATAGCAGTATACCCCTTCGTAATGAAAATAATGTCAGTATGTCAGCATTTATTGATCGTTTATACAATACACCACTTATGGCTTTACCATTTGTTGAGCAGAATAATCTTTGGCCCATGTGCATGCCAAAAATATATAGTGCGTGCTGTAAATAAATGGAAAATTCTTTAAGTGATGGCACCTAAGTGGAACTAAAAATACAGAAAATACCTTGGTAATGGGTTAGGGTTTTTTTTTTTTCTCTCCCTCAAAAGCTGTAGTTAGGCATGAGGCCCCCAAGCCAGACAATCAAGACTGTATGGTGTACTCCTTGTTTGTTCCTGAGAATGGATGGAATAAAGGACTTGGGAGATTGCTAACCTTTTTATGAGAGACTTGCTTTTTTTGCCTTGATATTTTACCTCTAAGTACCGTTATATTGCAGTTGCAGATTAAGGTACTCTATAAAGGTCGCGCAGGATTGCAGATAAAAGCAAGAGCAACTGAACAAGTGTGCACATGTGAAAAAATAAAAACTTTCGGAAAAAAACACAAATTGTAAAAGAAAATGTCTCCGGCAATGTAAAAAGCTAAAGCTTTTTTTTTAATTAGAATTAGCTTAGAATAATAAGCGTTTTTTTAATAATATATGTGACTCTATTCTATGTATTTTTATTTTTCACGTTTCTAAAATGAACCGTTTCTCTTTGTGGTGACCCTGAATTTTTTTATATTCTGTGTTGGATAAAAGCAGCCTAATTCAAGGGTCCATTGGTACTCTCCCTCTGCAACCATAAGCCATCGTGAGCTTTGGCTTAGCCCAACGCACTGTTATTAATAATTACATAATAGTGCTTTTCCTCTTTAAGAGAGAAGGAGATGGGCTACCATGGCAACCACTTTGGATTTAACTCACTCAAGGCCTCATTATGGGCATCAATGCTGTATGTGTTTTATGTATGAGGCACGCACTGTTGTTAAGCTTGGGATTTCAAGAGTTGCTATTAGTCTAGCGTAGAAGGCCCTACAGTTCTCCACATAAACAAACAAAAAAATTTTATTATATATATATATATATATATATATATATATTTATTTTACAAAATGAGAAGCTTGGGGAGGGGGGGGGGATTATTAAAGACAAGGTTTATTTTCTATCACGTTACCATGTCATAGCTGTGGGTGTTAACCTGTAATAAATAAAAGAATTTGCCCGTAGCTTTTTATTTTTTTAGCATTATGGATTTCTTGAGGGATGCCAGTCATGAGAAAAATGCAGAGGCTATTACAGATAATTTTTATGATATTTAATGGTGATGATCCTTTGGGTTTGGATTACAGAGTTTACTTATTTTAGAGATTGCTTTACTTTTTACTCTGATGACATCCTTATTATATGGACCTCCCTTTCCCTATAGTCTGGAGAGTTTTTTTTTTTTTATTATTCAACTATTACCTATTTTTTTTTTAATGTTTAGGTTTTTTTTTTTATGGACATACTTCACCTGTCCAAACTCCCTTTCTTTTGCCGCGTACACACGGCCAGAATTTCCGATGGAAACAGTCCGATGGGAGCTTTTCATCGGATTTTCCGACCGTGTGTATGCCATCGGTCTTTTTCTGTCGGAATTTCAGACGGACTTTGGATTGAGAACCTGTTCTTAATTTTTCAGACGGAAAACCTTTCTATCGGATTTTCCGATCGTGTGTATGCAATTCCGACACGCAAAATTCCGACACATGCTCTGAAACAATTCGACGCATGCTCAGAAGCATTAAACTTCCCTTTTATAGTGCAGTCGAACGTTTTTTAAGGCGTGGTGTTATTGACCGTCGGAATTTGGTGTGACCGTGTGTAGGCAAGACATTTTCAACGAAATTCCGACGGGAAAACCATCAGAACTTTTTCCGACGAGAATTCCGACCGTGTGTACGCGGCATTTGACATCCAGAGTTAGATATGCTAAGCTTAGGCTTTTTCTTTTTGTTAAAGTGGAAGTAAACCATCCTATCGTTTTCAGACAAGGAAGCTGCCATATTGGCCTCTGTTTAATCTCCAACTGCCATGATGCTGCACATGTGATCAGTTATGACACCAGCTATTGGATGGTTTGACAAGTTGGTTGAGAGCACAACCAATGCGACAGTTACATTCCCGTCACATGCCAGAAGTTTAACTTTTTTGAAACTGTTAAATTGATGGGTTTACTTCCGCTTTAACCACTATCAAGCTATTGGTCTTAGGCCACATGCACACTATTATGCCCCGTACACACGAGTGGAAATTCTGCCAGAAAAAGTCAGATGAGAGCTTTTGGTCCGAAAATGCGACTGTGTCTATGCTCCATTGGACTTTTGCTGGCAGAATTCCAGCCAGCAAAAGATTGAGAGCAGGTTCTCAATTTTTCGGTCGGAAAAATTTCCGATTGTCTGTACCAATTCCGACGCACAAAATTCCTACACATGCTCGGAAACAATTCGATGCATGCTCCGAAGCATTGAACTTCATTTTCTCGGCTAGTCGTAGTATTGTACGTCACCGCGTTTTTGACGGTTGAAAGTTCACTTTTGTGTGACCGTGTGTACGCAAGCCAAGCTTGAGTGGAATTCCATCGGAAAAACCATCCAAGATCTAAATCCACTCGTGTGTACGCGGCATTAGATTCTCTGCAGATTTTTGTCTTCAAAAATCGAAAAGTCGAAAGTACAAACACGCATGCTTGGAATCAAGGAACGACTGCCTAGAGTTCGGTCTTGTATACTACCATTCATAATCTAGAATTAACATTCGTGACGCGACAATTGATGAAATGTCGAAATGCAGCGCACATTCTCTTCTTCTTTAATGGGATAATAATTAAGCTGCTTTGCTGGTGATACTGATCTAGTTTTACCCAATGTATTTTCTATTCTGTGTCCCTCAATGGATTTCAAGAAACAAAAATGTACAGTAAGTACAAAAGTATTATTTTTTTTTTACTGTTGCAGTTTAGGAGATCCCAGTAGAAGCAGCCAGTCAGAAAAGCTTCAGGGCTTAGCAGCCCCCTGGAACAAACGGTTCCCCTTCCTCCAGGGGAAGAAGAAATCTCTTCGGTTTCCGGCTTTATTCCTGTTCCCAATCCACCATCTGGGCACACCTCCCAGGGATTGACGGGGGAAAGTAAGAGCCCAGTCTGGGCATTTGAATTTCCCACCCCAACTTCTGGAATGTACTCAACAGATGCAGAGGGAATCAATCAAATGCCCAGACTGTGGAGCCACAGCAGACCTGGGTAGCAGATTGTAGCTCCTCTGATTACAGAGCAAGCCGTACTAAATGTACCTAGCATCCCTAGTCTAGGAGGGAGCTACAAGTAGAATAGAAAAGAGGGAAAATATAACTCTTAATGGTTGTCTTTGGAGAACGGAAGTAACGAACATAGAAGGGATATACAACAGGGATACTTGTTCTGGTAGAAGCTGCCAAAGGTGCAATTGGCACTCATTTAATTTTGTGATATGAGAAGGAAGTCTCCCCAATAAGGATATGAAGCAATACAAATCTAACATAGGCTTAAACCCTTCCCCACTCCAGTCAAAGCTAAAAAAAAATGTTAGGAGTTCTACTTTAACCTTTCTTCTTCTACTTTAACCCCTCTCCATGTCCAGTCCTGTAGACAATGGTTATACCAGACAGGGAGAGGAAAAATCTAAAAAACTGGGACCCAGGCAGGAATAAAAATCTGATGGGGGTTCTAATATTACCATATTCTACAAAAGAAATCATTTTTAAATCTGTCTGTTGTGCTTTTGGTTTCCCTCGCTTCCTATCCTGTAAACTGTTGTCACCAGAACAGGAAGTGGGGGTGCATCCCTGTGACTGTGCCCCAGACTAAGGTTTTTACTCCTTCCAATTCTATCCAAAACTTAAAAAAAGTTTTGGGTGGTCATACACTTTTCTTTTTTGTAACCTAAACTAAAATGTATTCCTTACTACAAAAAATGCCCAAAAATGTATACAAGCCAGCAGGCGGATCAAGCCTGCCTTTTAGTTACACCATGGTACCATTACAACCTTCCAGACATCAGCATCCTAACGACCAATGGCAACATCAGTGTTGATAAGAAGGGTGTTGATTTCCTGCACAGCATCCTTGTTTGACCCTCCCCTGCCCCTCTCCATCAACAATGGGTCATATTAGCTGAGTGATGGAGAGAAACTGAGGGAGAAGAGAAACATTGGAATACTGGTCAGTACCTGTGTGCAAAAGTGCATTTGCTTTGGAAGAATAAATCACCTCTAAACCAGTGGCGGCCACTCCGTCAGGGGCACCGCCCCCCTAATCCATGCGCCGGGCCCAAAATCTACATGTAGGACTTATGAATTTCCATGTTTTTTTTTTTAAATTTGAAGGCTCTAATTGGCTTCAAAAAGGGTGGGCTCAGGGCGCAGAGCACTGTGCCATGACCCCACCCAGTTGTGTGACAATAGCAAAATAATATTGTCTTCCTGATTCTCCTCCTGGCCAATCAGGAAGTGGCTCCTGAGACGGGAGTTTAAGGAGCCACTTCCTGTTCAATCGGGAGGAGAAGCAACGACCACGGAGCGTGGTCTTCAGGGATTGCTCACCTGCAGTGGCACAGCCACATCCAGCACTCCCTGGCTCAGACAGGGGAGGGGAGATCGGAGTGTAATCCCAGGCAGGACTCTTCATCTGCCCCCTAGGGTAAGGAGGTCTTCCACCTTGCCGTGTGTCCATCTCCTGCAGTGCTGGTAATCGCTGCTTCCCTGTTCGTCTCCCGCAGTGGGAAGGTGTTGGGTGTTGCTGATATTCCCCCCCTCATGTCCATCTCCCGCAGGTTGGGGGGTAGCTTTGCCGCCCCCACCAAATTATTGAGCACCAGCCGCCACTGCCTCTAACGTTGGGTGTCCTACGTGTGTCGATGCTGCCGCATTATGTAAAACTAGTAGAATATTTCACAATGGGGTGCCTGTCCAGAATTCTAAAGGGTACCTTGACTGAAAAAAGGTTTAAAAACACTGCCTTAACCCAATCCCCAATACTTAAAACAGAACTAAACTACCTCAATCAGCAGTAACTATTTTTAATCCTTATGCTGCTAGAATTAGTAAATAGATAGGATGGTGTATTATATTTTACTTGTTTTAAACTTTTTTTTACATTTTTTCAGTTGCTTTCTAGTCTCTGTCCTAGGCCAAAATAATGTCATACATCCCAGGTGTCTTCATGGGCATCTCTTTTTCTTTTCATCTAGAGGAGGAGGGTCTTTCTCAGCTAAGCACACCCTCCTGTCTGCATGCCTGAACTAAAGGTGAATGGATTCCAAGTAAATGCTACATGAATCATCTGCTGTCAGGGCTGGGCTCAGCCCTTCCTTCTCTGAGCTGGCCGCTAATTGCCAGCTCCCATCTCTCTCCACAGTTACTCAGCTGTTGATGATTCTTCTTATCAGTCCTCCGCCCCGTGAAGATCCGCTGCTCAGCGGGGATCGCACAGCTGTTCCCCGCTGAGCTGGCTGATGACAGGGCGGTCCCTGCACACGGTCAGTTCTCCGCTCTCCTCTATGGGGGATCGGATGAACACGGATCGTCTGTCCGTGTTCATCCGATCCGTCAGTTTTTTTGGCGGACTTGAACGGACCCTCCCATAACCTCTATGGAGGGACAGATGTCAGCTGTGACATGTCCGCTCACATCCGACCAGCTCCGATCCGAAAAAGTGTGACGGAGGAAAAAACTATTTTTCCATCTGTCTGCAGATCGGATCGGGTGACGACGGACTCTACGGTCCGTCGTCATCCGATCCCCCATAGGGCAGAGCAGCGCTCTGACAGGTCCGTCCCTGCACAGAGTGCAGAGACAGACCTGTCATCTTCCTGCACAGCGGGGGATCGATGGAGCGATCCCCCGCTGTGCAGAGCGGGCTCCGTACACGGACACGTCCGTGTGAAAGAGCCCTTAAGCCATCCAGTCCAGAGGATCTCTGCATTCACCTTGATCAACATCACAAGAAACCTGTTTAACCACTTGCTTACTGGGCACTTAAACCCCCCTCCTATCCAGACCAGTTTTCAGCTTTCAACGCTGTCCTACTTTGAATGACAATTGCGCAGTCATACAACACTGTACCCAAATTACATTTTTATGATTTTTTTCCCCCAAATACAGCTTTATTTTGGTGGTATTTGATCACCTCTGCGATTTTTAAAAACCTCTCCGAATTTAAAAAAATAAATTTTTATTTTTTTAAAATTTTGTTATAAAAATTTAAAATGGGTAATTTTTGTCCGTCATTGATGTACGCTGAAGAGGTGGCAGTGATGGGCACCGATTGGTGGCAGTGATGAGCACTGATGGGTGGCAGTGATAGGCACTGATGGGTTACACTGAGGCAGCACTTTTAGGTGGCACTGATTGGCGGCACTGGTGGGCATTCATAGGTGGCTCTTGTGGGCATTGATCAGTGGGACTTATGGGCATTGACAGGTGGCACTTATGGGCATTGACAGGTGGCACTTGTGGGCATTGACAGGTGGCAGACATGAGGAATAATTGCCTCTGACTTTTCGGGACCGATGTCCCTTTAAGATTAGCCGGTGATCGGCTTTTTTTTTTCTCCTCCGCTGTCAGCGTGAGGAGAAAAAAAAAAGATCACAAGCTTTTGTTTTGATCATGTGATCAGCTGTCATTGGCTGACAGCTGATCACATGGTAAGGGGCCGGGACGCGCCCCTTATTCGGATCGCTGATCACCCGAGTCTCAGTGACTCGTGATCACAGCACGCTCAGCGCATGCCCTGTAGGGCACGCGCAGAGAGCGTGAACAGAGGAGGCCGTCATATGACAGCCTCCCGGGAATTGAGATCCGCGCTGTGGCCGTCATTCGGCCATGGCGCGGATGTCAAGTGGTTAAAGACTGGCTTTGCTGACATCCCTTCTGGTTCCAGATCCTGTTCGCTGTTCCACTACATTGATCCCTGACTTCTGGCTTGGCTGACGATCCCTTCCGGTTACTGAACTTTGGCTATGTTTTGACTACGTTCTTTTTTCTTTTATTGATAAACAAGTGTGATTTAACTGTACTTATGTCTCGGTCTGATTTAATGGTTTATGACATCTGCCCTTACTCAGGATGGCTGTGGCTAGAAATGCTAGGGAGGTGTTTTCTCAGCAAACTAAAGCATGGAGCATAGATGGATGGGGGAGTTCTGCTTCAATCCCTAAGATGAACCCAAATTTCCCCACACTCTATCATTTAACTTGTTCCTGAACACTTAAACCAGCTCCAACTCTAACATCTAACCTAAGCCCTAAAATGAGCGCTTAACACCATGCTACCCCCCCCCCCCCCAACACACTTAATACCAATCCTGCCATATACTCACCTTGTGCCTGGAACCTGTATACTCAAAAACTACAATGTAATTGTCTTGCACTGAAATCATACATCACCAAGATCTTGGCTCCAGAATTAAACGCTTCCTCTAAATGAGTCTGTATTATGGAAAATGTTATTCAATTTCAAGCCTGTGTGTTCTAATATTCATTTATACAGTCCTTTACTGTACACAGAGCTATTTAGAATACATTTTACTTGGTTTTATTAATTTGTTTCTGTTTGACCATATGTTACAGGACTCTCCCGCTGGTTAGAATTAGATTGTTAGATTTTGTTAATTAAAATATCAGTTTCCAAGGAATAGAACGCTTCATAAATAAACGAGCAAATATTTTATGTAACAAAGATTAGTGCCAAGCACGGTGTCATGTTCCTTCAATGCGTCTGCATGCGATTCAAATCCCAGAAACAGCGCCCGTATTTGCATTAGCTTACAGAGATTTTCTATAGCAAACCTCCACTTTTGTCCATTCTAATAGAACATTAGGCACGAGAATTAATCACAAAGGTGACACATTCTTCTTCAGGTTGCTAACAGTAACATTATATTATGTTTAATATAATTGCAAATCTCCCATTCTCCACATGCTGAACTTGGTTCTTCCTCTATGATGCCCTATCAGTGATGGGTGGCCTGAACAAGAAATTAAACAGAAAAAGGCAACATTTGCTTTTAGCTTTAGTTTGCTTTATCTATAAATGTATATATATATATATATATATTTTTTTTTTTTTCACTACTATAACTTCTATTTATAAATTTGTTCACCATTTGCTCAATTTGAGCTTCGCAGGTTTTGGATATACACTCACCGGACACTTTATTAGGTAGACCTTGCTAGTACCAGGTTGGACACTCTTTTTTCAACAAGGTGTTGGAAATATTCCTCAGAGAATTTTGTCCATATTGACAAGATAGCATCACGCAGGTGCAGCAGATTTGTCGGCTGCACATCCATGATGTGAATCTCCACCACATCCCAAAGGTCCTCTATTGGATTGAGATCTGGTGAGTGTGGAGCTCTACTGGATTGAGATCTGGTGAGTGTGGAGGCCATTGGAGTCCAGTGATCTCATTGTCCAGTGGTGAGATGATTTGAGCTTTGTGACATGGTGCATTATCCTGCTGGAAGGAGCCATCAGAAGATGGGTACACTGCAGTCATAAAGGAATGGACATGGTCAGTAACAATACTCAGGTAGGTCGTGGTGTTTAAATGATGCTCAATTGGTACTAAGGGGCCCAAAGTGTGCCAAGAAAATATCCCCCACATCATTACATCACCACCACCAGCCTGAACCATTGATACAAGGCAGGATGGATCCATGCTTTCATGTTGTTTACACCAAATTCTGACCCTACCATCTGAATATCACAACCAAAATCGATACTCATCAGACCAGGCAATGTTTTTCCAATCTTCTATTGTACAATTTTGGTGAGCCTGTGTGAATTGTAGCTTCAGTTTCCTGTTGTTATCTGACAGGAGTTGCACCCAGTGTGTGGTCTTCTGCTGCTGTAGCCCATCTACTTCAAGGTTGGATGTGTTGTGAGTAGGGATGAGCCGAACACCCCCCAGTTCGGTTCGCAGCAGAACATGCGAACAGGCAAAATTTTTTTTACGTAAACCGATGACCCCGCCCCCCCTCTGACACCACGGGGGAAGCCATAGGGATGTCCCTGTGCATCAGAGGGGGCGGGGTCACCGGGTGGCCATCAGTTATATAAGAGCTGTCACAAGAACAGAAGCGTCACACAGCAGGACACTCCCATTGAGGCGGATCGTCCGGAGGACGAAGCGGGGAAGAAGAAGCAGGAGGAAGATGCCGGAGGAGAAGACCGAAGGAAGAAGCAGAGGACTGGAGAAAGAAGCAGAGGAAGATAGAGGAAGAAGCAGGGGAAGAACAAGATGAAGGAAGAAGAAGAAAACCGAAGGAAGACCAGAAGAAGATGGAAGAAGAAGCGGGGAAAGAAGAAGACATTAATAAAGGAATTATAAAAAACCGGCTATTGTTTTTTTTAAAAATGTTGTGAAATGGTAGGGGTACATTTGTACCCCATTACCAATTCACACAGGGGGGACGGAATCTGGGGGTCCCCTTGTTAAAGGGGGCTTCCAGATTCCGATAAGCCCCCCCCGCCCACATACCCCCACAACGACCGGAAAAGGGTTGTGGGGATGAGGCCCTTGTCCCCATCAACATGAGGACATCCTCCCCATGGGGCATGTGGCCTGGTATGGTTCAGGAGGGGGGGCGCTCTCTCGTCCCCCCTCTTTTCCTGTGGCCTGCCAGGCTCAGATAAGGGTCTGGTATGGATTTTGAGGGGGACCCCCATGCCATTTTTTTTTTAGTTTAGCGCGGGGTTCCCCTTAATATCCATACCAGACCTGAAGGGCCTGGTATGGAATTTGGGGTGACCCCCCACGCAATTAGTTTTTTTAATTTTGGTTTGGGGTTCCCCTTAATATTCATACCAGACCCATGCCGTTTTTTTCAATGGCTTTTATGTGTATTGCCGGGACCGACAATTCATTATAGCCGTGAGTACTTTTAAATTACTTTTTTTCCTTTAGAAATGTAATTTTGCTCTCGGACTGTTCTAAACACGGGAAACATGCGCCACTTTACAGGCATACTATAGACACCCCCCAGGTACGGAAATTGAAAGGAATATTTCTACTTTTATTGTTTCACTTTGAGAATTATTAAAATCACTTCTCCCGAAAAAACTGCCTTTTTAAAAACTTTCTTTTGCATTGATACATGTCCCCTGGGGCAGGACCCAGGTCCCCAAACACTTTTTATAACAATAACTTGCATATAAGCCTTTAAAATTAGCACTTTTGATTTCTCCCATAGACTTTTAAAGGGTGTTCCGCGGCTTTCGAATTTGCCGCGAACACCCCAAATTGTTTGCTTTTCGGTGAACGGGCGAACAGCCAATGTTCGATCGAACTCATGTTCGACCCAAACATAAAGCTCATCCCTAGTTGTGAGTTCAGAGATGGTATGCTGCATACCTTGGTTGTAATGAGTGCTTATTTGAGTTACTGTTGCCTTTCAATCATCTGAAACCAGTCTAGTGCATATTTTTAGGACTGATCACTGTATTAGTGTCACTGGTCCCCCAAAAATTGTCAGTTAGGTGTCTGATTTGTCCGCACAATATCGCAGTCCTGCTATAAGTCGCTGATCGCCGCCATTACTAGTAAAAGAAATAAAAATTCCATAAATAGTTTGTAGATGCTATAACTTATCAATTTTATTTGGGTACGGCGTCGCACGGCCATGCAATTGTCAGTTAAAGCAACGCAGTGCCGTATCACAAAAAATGGACTGGTCATGAAGGGGGGTAAACCTGTGGTTAAAGTGTTACTATACCCAGGACCCTGCATTCACTATATCTGATCTCCCACAGTACACAGAACATGGAAATGCAATTATTGTAGTAAATATAAACTGATAAATACCTTTTCTCATCAGCTGTATATAGCAGTCTTGTGATTTCTATCAGCGTCTGGTTAAAGCTTGTCGGAGGAGTTTTCATTCTCCTCTGAATGTCCTATGAGGCTGCATGACCAATGACCCTCTCTCTGGACAGGGCCGATTGGCCCTGTGCTGATCAATTGCATCCTCCCAAGAAAAAAAAAAACTCTCTAGAAATACACACCAAACTGAGCATGTGCAGAGTGTCCCAGAGGCTCTGTTCTAACAGGAGATAGATTGGGGACTGTGGAAGAAGAGGAGGAACAAAGAAGACAGGATCAAACAGCCTTTTTACACAATGCAGAGGATTAACCCCTTAGGTTTTACAGTGAGAATAACAAGCATGTTTTACTGCATATACAGACTGATTTTACTGTTGTGGGTTTAGTAACACTTTAACCACTTCCCGACCGGCGCACGGCGATGTACAACGGCAAAATGGCACGGACAGGCAAAAGGGTGTACAGGTACGTCCCTTTAAGGTTGCCGCCGCGCCATTGCGTGCCGGTCGGGACCCCCGTGAGTCCGGTCGCAGGTCTACCGGACTCGATCGCCGCGAGGATACCCGCGATCGTCTCACAGGAAGGCTGAACGGGGAGATGCGTAAGTAAACAGCATCTCCCCGTTCTGCCTAGCAACTAGTGACACTGATCTCTGCTCCCTGTGATTAGAGCAGAGATCAGTGTTCACTAAATCACAGCCACGCCCCCCCACAGTTAGTAACACGCCCCTAAGAACACTTAACCCCTACACTGCCACCTAGTGGTTAACCCCTTCACTGCCAGTGTCATTTACACAGAAATCAGTGCATTTAAATAGCACTGATTGCTGTATAAATGAAAATGGTCCCAAAAATGACCGATGTGTCCGCCATAATGTCGCAATAAAAATCGCTGATCACCGCCATTACTAGCAAAAAAAAAAATTCTTAATAAAAATGCTATAAAACTATCCCCTATTTTGTAAACGCTATAACTTCTGCACAAACCAATCAATAATCGCTTATTGCGATTTTTTTTACCAAAAATATGTAGAAGAATACGTATCGGCCTAAACTGAGGGAAAAAAATGTATTTTTATATATTTTTGTGGATATTTATTATAGCAAAAAGTAAAAAATAATGCGTTTTTTTCAAAATTGTCGTTCTTTTTTTGTTTATAGCGCAAAAAATAAAAACCGCAGGGGCGATCAAATACCACCAAAAGAAAGCTCTATATGTGGGAAAAAAGGACGTCAATTTTGTTTGGGAGCCACGTCGCACGACTGCGCAATTGTCAGTTAAATCGACGCAGTGCCGAATTGCAAAAAGTGGTCTGGTCTTAAGCAAGCAAAATGGTCCGGTCTGAAAGTGGTTAACTACTTCCCGTCTGGCCCATTGTAATATGCCGGCCAAGTGGGAGCCCTGTTATCCCTGGAAAGACATATGACATCCTCCCAGGATTGCACCTCGCGCACGGCCCACAGGCCACGCTCCGGCACGGTCTGTCATCGGCTGTGTCCACCAGCCTGCTGCCAGTCATTTGGGGGTATTTGTATTGGCATTTTCAGGCCTCAAGAAATGAGATAGGCTGCCAGTACATCAGGATTGATCACCCTTTAGATTTACAGTGGGTATAGAAAATAATTGACCCCCCCCCTTTAAAATTGGCCTAAATTGATGAAGAAATTTGATTTTTTTAAATTTTTTTATTAGATATGTTTTATAGCAGTAAGTAAAACATATTTTTTGTTTTCTTCAAAATTGTCGGCGTTTTTTTTTTTGTTTATAGTACAAAAAATAAAAACAGCAGAGGTGATCAAATACCACCAAAAGAAAGTTCTATTTGTGTGGAAAAAAAGACATACATTTTATTTGGGTACAGCGTTGCAGGACCGCGCAATTTTCAGTTAAAGTAACGCAGTGCCGTATAGCAAAAAAAAAAAAGGGCAAGTGGTTAAATCAATTGATGGAGCCATGTGCAGTATGAGGAGCTTGTCTTTGTGACTACTATTTAAAAATGTTTGTTATGAGTTGTTTTATGGCTATGAATATGTTTCTTTTTTTTTTACCGAAACGCGTAAGCTGCTGTAACTTGCACACTTATACCCTTTATCAATAAAGTACTTTTATCGGGTTGCCTGCTCTTCATCTTATGCTCTCATATTGCATAGCAATATCCACACCAGACATACTCAAATGGGAGAACCCGCTATAAGGTTGCATAGCAGCAAATGCTAAATGCTTGCAGGTAATATAGACCTCTTTAACATTTTTTGATCTTTCATTGAACAAAAAAAATTTTTTTTCTGGATTGCGGATTTTTTTTCTGTCCTAAATACGTCCATGAACACATTTGTACACCTCTTGAGTGGCATATATTTTCTGCGTTAGCCAATCTTAAGCGATATTTGAATATATTTGAATACAAAGAAAGAAAAACATTGAGCTAATGTCACACCTTACTCTCAGTATACACATGAATATGCATATATAAAGCATGTGTGTTTTTGATTGGTACAAGAGTTGCTGTCTAACATTAAGTAGATACAGCGGAGTGTTGACTGTATGACCTTGCGTTGTTTGTTTTTGATACAAACATATCCAAATTACTTACGCACGACCTAAAAGGTCACTATAAGGTAAAGGGCACTCACATTGTTGTTCCCTTCGTCTTGTATAATACGCTTCATTCCTTTCTGCATTTTAGACATTAATTGGCACTCAATGGCTGCAAGGCTCGCTTGCTGTCTTTACTATTGAACCACCTAATAGCTGGCTGCACAGGAACAAGGACTTGCTTAGCAGAATACTTCTCTGTGCACGCTTTTTTTTTTTTTTTTACCCCCCCCCACACACATTTTTCCTTTCTCTGACCACCACCACTTCAGTTCCTCTATGCAGCTGAAAAACAGGAAGCGAGATAGGGCTGAGCATCAATTTATCCATACAGCAAAGTGCTCTTAGGTTCCTTTCAGACCATGTAAGTGATTGTTTTGTAAAAGCTGGGTTGCTTTTTTTCTCTTTATTCGTTCTTGCGTTGTTCTTTGTTTCTTTCTGTCTTATCATCTGCTGCTCTTGGGGATGAGCCTCTTGGAGGAATGGATGTTATATCGACAGAACCTGTGCATGTCTTGGTAACACCAAGATACTTTCCAGTCAAGCTTTAATGTACACCGATGTTAAAGATTTATTTGCTCCGATGCTTTAAAAAAATTTTAATAGTTATACGTACAAATTAAATAGAGTTCTGACTGTCCCACGCCACCTTTTCATCTCTGAAATCATACAAACATAGCGACACACCACATCGTTTGAATGCTGCTAAAAGCCTTATACCTAAATTTTGGCTTCATCATACTAGACTGGAAATGGGAAGTGGAGAGGGTTTGGAAGTGGAGAGAAGGGTTTATACTGCTAATAACAGAGAAGGTACGTTTTGTGAAATCTGGTCTGGCCGGAAGTATTATGCCCCGTACACACGGTCAGAAATTCAGACGGAAAATGTCAGATCGGACCATGTTGTCGGAAAATCCGCCCGTGTGTGGGCTGCATCGCACTTTTTCCGTCGGAACCTCTGACTGAAAAAATTTAAAAAGCAGGATCTCAAATTTTCTGACAACAAAATCCTATCTGACTTTTTCCGATCGTATGTTGAGAATTCCGACGGACAAAGTGCCACCCATGCTCAGATCAAATTACAAGACCAAAGCTATTGGCTACTAACGTGAACGTAGTCCCGTCGTAACGGATAAACGTCATCACGTTCAGAATGATCGGATTTTCCGATAACTTTGTCCGACCGTGTGTATGCAACACCAGTTTCGGACAAAGTCCGTCGGAAAAAAGTCCGTCAGAGTTACTTGTCTCATATAGTTGTCAATTATAACTATTATCATATGCAATATTGAATGATGCAATGAGATTCAACTTTAACCAGTGCTTACATGTGGAAGCATCTGGAGCTAATGCATCTATACTCTTGAAATATGGTTATGATTGCTGTTATACATATATTGGTTGATAAGTATCTCTTTAGATCATGGAGTAATTGACACTCGCTATATCTATTTTTTTAAATGTACTGTATTGTTCATATTATACTGTACAAAACACTTAATACAAACTGATAATACAAAAAAATACATACAGCTAAATAGATAAAACAATCTACCCAAAGCCAACCTAAGAGGCAGACAGGCCTTGAGAGGTCATAATTGGTTGGATTTGCTCCATTATCTTAAAGTTATTTGCCGCCCGTTTTCCTAATATTTATTAGATATCAAACAGCAAATTAGCGATTAGAAAAAAAAATATGGTGAACTGGACTCCATAAAGTACCAAAAGAGTTATTTTTTTCTCCTTATTTATTCTTGAGTTGTTCTTTGTTCATTTCTGCCTTATCGCCTGCTGCTCTTCAGGGAATGGATGTTTAATGGACAGAACCTGTTTGTGTCTTGTTGGTAACACCAAGATGCTTTCCAGTTAAGCTTTAATGTACAATGATGTTTTCTCTGATGCTATAAAACATTTTTAATAGTTATACATACAAATTAAATACAGCTGTGGCTATCCCACGCCACCTTTGCATCTCTGAAATCATACAAACATAGCGACACACCACATCTTTTGAAGGCTGCTAAAAGCCTTATACCTAAATTTTGGAAACAGACCAGTGGCTCTACTTTACTAGACTGGAAATGGGAAGTGAAGAGGATTATGGAAGTGGAGAGAAGGGTAATGCCCCGTACACACGGTCGGATTTTCCGACGGAAAATGTCCTATCGGACCATGTTCTCGGAAATTCCGACCGTGTGTGGGCTCCATCGGACTTTTCCCGTCGGAATTTCCGACGGAAAAAGTTTGAGATCCTGCTCTCAAATTTTCCGACAACAAAGTCCTATCGGACTTTTTCCGATCGTGTGTGGCGGATTCCGACGGACAAAGTGCCATGCATGCTCAGATCACATTACAAGACCAAAGCTATTGGCTACTAGCCTCTACGTAGTCCCGTCGTACGCAACGAACGTCACCACGTTCAGGATGATCGGATTTTCCGACAACTTTGTCCGACCGTGTGTATGCAACACCAGTGTCGGACAAAATCCGTCGGAAAAAATCTGACGGATTTTGTGGTCGGAATTTCCGACCGTGTGTACGGGGCATGAGGGTTTATACCACTAAGAACAGAGAAGGTAAGTTTCCTGAAATCTGGTCTGATGATATGAGATGCAACTTTAACCGGTACTTATATAGGTGCATCTCAAAAAATGTAAATATCATCAAAAAGTACATTTCCGTAATTCAATTCAAAAAGTAAAACTCATATATTATATAGATTCATTACACAGAGTGATATATGTCAAGCATTTATTTGTTTTAACTTTGATGATTATGGCTTACAGCTAGTGAAAAAACAAAATTCAGTATCTCAGAAAATCAGAATATTACATAGACCAAAAAAAAAGGATTTTTAATACAGAAATGTTGGCTTACTTAAAAATATGTCCATGTATAGTATAGTATGCACTCAATACTTGGTCAGGGCTTCTTTTGCATGTTACATCGTCAGTGCGGCGTGGCATGGAGGCAATCAGCCTGTGGCACTGCTGAAGTGTTATGGAAGCCCAGGTTGCTTTTATAGCGGCCTTCAGCTCATCTGCATTGTTGAGTCTGGTGTCTCTCATCTTCCTCTTGACAATGCCCCACAGATTCTCTATGGGGTTTAGGTCAGGCGAGTTTGCCGGCCGATCAACCACAGTGATACCATGATCATTAAACCAGGTATTGGTACTTTTGGCAGTGTGGGCAGGTGCCAAGTCCTGCTGGAAAATGAAATCAGCATCTCCATAAAGCTGGTCAGCTGAGGGAAGCATGAAGTGCTCTAGAATTTCCTGGTAGAGGACTGCGCTTACTTTGGAATTGATAAAACACAATGGACCAACACCAGAAGATGACATGGCTCCCCAAATCATCTTTGACTGAAAAATTCACACTGAACCTCATGCAACTTGGATTCTGTGCCTCTCCACTCTTCCTATAGGCTCTGGGACCTTGATTTCCAAATGAAATGCAAAATTAGCTTTCATTCTAAAAGATGACTTTGGATCACTAAGCAACAGTCCAGTGTTTTTTCTCCTTAGCCCAGGTAAGACGCTTCTGACGTTGCCTCTGATTCAGGAGTGGCTTGTGACAAGGAATGCTACATTTGTAGCCCATGTCCTGGATACGTCTGTGTGTGGTGGCTCTTAAAGCACTGACACCAGCTGTAGTCCACTCCTTGTGAATCTCCCCCAAATTCTTCCGAATGGCCTTTGCTTCACAATTCTCTCAAGGCTATCCCTGTTGCTTGCAATGACCTTTTGTGACTTACCCTCCTTGTGGACCGTGTTAATGACTGTCTTAGGGATAACTGTCAAGTCAGCAGTCTTCCCAGTGATTGTGAAACCTACTGAAACACACGGTCGGATTTTCCGACGGAAAATGTCCTATCGGACCATGTTGTCGGAAATTCCATCGGTATTTTTCCGTCGGAATTTCCCACGGAAAAAGTTTGAGATCCTGCTCTCAAATTTTCCGACAACAAAGTCCTATCGGACTTTTTCCGATCGTGTGTAGCAAATTCTGACGGACAAAGTGCCATGCATGCTCAGATCACATTACAAGACCAAAGCTATTGGCTACTAGCCTCTACGTAGTCCCGTCGTAGGCAACAAACGTCACCACGTTCAGAATGATCGGATTTTCCGACAACTTTGTCCGACCGTGTGTATGCAACACCAGTGTCGGACAAAATCCAACGGATTTTGTGGTCGGAAATTCCGACCGTGTGTACAGGGCATTAGAGACCATTTAACCACTTTAAGACCGGACCAATTTGCAGCCAAAGGACCAGGCCCCTTTTTGCAATTCGGCACTGCGTCGCTTTAACTGACAATTGCGCGGTCGTGCGACGTGGCTCCCAAACAAAATTTACATCCTTTTTTTTTTAAAATAGAGCTTTCTTTTGGTGGTATTTGATCGCCCCTTCGGTTTTTATTTTTTGCGCTATAAACAAAAATAGAGCGACAATCAAATATCCCCAAAAAATATATAAAAAATTTTTTTTTTTTCCTCAGTTTAGGCCGATACGTATTCTTCTAAATATTTTTGGTAAAAAAAAATCGCAATAAGCGATTATTGATCGGTTTGCGCAGAAGTTATAGCGTTTACAAGATAGGGGATAGTTTTATAGCATTTTTATTAATATTTTTTTTTTATTAGTAAAAGCGGCGATCTGCGATTTTTTTTTGTGACTGCGACATTATGGCGGACACATTGGACATTTTTGACACATTTTTGGGACCATTGTCATTTATACAGCAATCAATGCTATTTAAATGCATTGATTCCTGTATAAACTGACACTGGCAGTGAAGGGGTTAACCACAAGGGGGCAGTGTAAGGGTTAAGTATGCCTAGGGGTGTGTTTCTTACTGTGGGGGGCGTGGCTGTCAGCTAGTGAATGCTGATCTCTGCTCCAATCACAGGGAGCAGAGATCGGCGTCACTAGTTGCTAGGCAGAACGGGGAGATGCTGTTTATCTCGGCATCTCCCCGTTCAGCCTTCCCGTGAGACGATCGCGGGTGTCCCCGCAGTGATCGAGCACGCGGGGACCGCGACCGGACTCACGGGGGTCCCGACCAGCGCGGGAGCACGCCGGGAGCACGGACAGGCTAAAGGAGGGACTTATATATACGCCCTCCTGCCTGTACGTGCCATTCTGCCGACGTATATCGTCGTGCGCCGGTCGGCAAGTGGTTAAAGGCTCAGGAAACTTTTACAGGTGTTTTGAGTTATTAGCTGATTAGAGTGTGACACCATGAGTCTACAAGATTGAACTTTTTCACAATATTCAAATTTTCGGAGATACTGAATTTGGGCTTTTCACTAGCTGTAGGTCATAATCATCAAAGTTAAAAGAAAGAAATGCTTGAAATATATCACTCTGTGTGTAAAAAATGTTTTATATAATATATGAATTTCACTTTTTGAATTAAATTACTGAAATAAATTAACTTTTTGATGATATTCAAATTTATTGAGATCCACCTGTACATGTGGAACCATCTGGAGCTAACACATCTATATTCTTGACATATGATTTTGACTGCTGTTATACATATGTTGGTTGATAAAATATCTCTTTATATCACATAGTAATTGACACTCGCTATGTCTATTTTTCTTTTTCTAAATGTAATTCATTGTTCCTATTATATTTACAGGACACTTAATAAAAACTGTTAATACAAAAAAAAATACATCTAAATAGATAAACAATCTACTCACAGCCTACCTAAGAGGCAGACGAGCTTTGAGATGTCATAATTTGTTGAATTTGCCCCACTATCTTAAAGTTATTTGCCATCCGTTTTCTTAATATTTATTAGGCATCAAACAACAAATTAGCGATTTGAAAAAAAAATGGTGAACTGGATTCCATAAGGTAGCAAAAGATTATTTTTTCTTCTCCTTATTTATTCTTGAGTTGTTCTTTGTTCCTTTCTGCCTTATCGTCTGCTGCTCTTGGGGGAATGGATTTTATATCAACAGAACCTGTACGTGACTTGGCAACACCAAGATGCTTTTCAGTTAAGCTTTATTGTACAATGATGTTAAAGATTATGTGCTATGCTATAAACTATTTTTTTAATAGTTATACATACAAACTAATACAGATCGGGCTAGTTTGAGCACCAGATAAACAATCTACCCAAAGCCAAACTAAGAGGCGTATAGCCCTTGAGTTGGATTTGCTCAACTATCTTAAATAAAAAAAAATAAAAAAAACAGAGTTCTAGGTGCTGATAACTGTGGATCCACTTGTGTATGAAATGGGAAATGGAGGAAAAGGACACAAAGATAAAAAAAACAGAGCTTTAACTGTGCAGCTGTCGGATCACATTGAAATAATGCTGAATGGCTGAAAACAACAACGCTCTCTGACTTTGTTGTTTCCACAATCTTAAAGTTATTTGCCATCCCATTTCTTAATATTTATTAGACATCAAACTGCAAATTAGCAATTTAAAAAAAATATGGTAAACTGGATTACATAAAATACCAAAAAGTTTATTTATTTTTTTCTCTTTATTCATTCTTGAGTTGTTCTTTGTTTCTTTCTGCCTTATCATCTGCTGCTCTTGGGTTAATTGATGTTATATCGACGGAACCTGTGCGTGTCTTGGTATCACCAAAATGCTTTCCAGTCAAGTTTTAATGTACAATGATGGTAATTAGTATTAGATCAAATGCTATAAAGCATTTTCAATAGCTATAAATTGAAATTAAACACAGCTCTGGCTATTGTGAGCACCAGATAAACAATCTACCCAATGCCAACATGGCACCTTTCTGAAATAGGAAGAAGGACACATTTATATAGAATTTAATAAATCCGCACTCAGTGGTATATCACACCAACAAAACTTAAAAAATGGTCTCCCGGGGAATCGGACTTCTGCTGGAGATGCAATAAAGGAAGGGGCTCCTTCCTTCATTTATGGTCGAATTGTGCCCCTATTCAAACCTATTGGACCCAAGTTAAAAAGTGGATAGTTCACATCACAGGCACTGAAATAGAACTAAATGCAGCCTGCTGCTTACTACATATTAATGACCTTTCTTACAGAAAATACAAAAACTCTCTAACAAGACACTTACTCAATGCTGACAAAGCATTAATTAACTGGAAATCTAAAAATACCCCAACAATCAAACACTGGCTAACAAAAGTTAAATCAATCTATGAAACAGAGGAAACTATTGCTATAAAAAGAGAAAGAACTACTCAGTTCCATCATAGGTTGAAATCCTGGTACACCTTCACTCTATCAGAGACCTTTAAAAAAAATCACTTCCAGTTAAAAATCCTTATGGATTTATCTTCTAATGTCTCATTTATATCATTATAACACTATACAAAGTACTCCTCTTATATATACGTATGTATATGTATGTATATATATATATATAAATCTTTATTATATACATATGTATTTGCCATGATATACCTGATATGCATTTCCTATTGACTATGGTTAAAAACCCCTTTCCTTTTGTTTTTATGATGATCCTTACGATCATCAAAAACATAATAATTTTACCTCATACCTCACATGAATATGTTTTGTGTATTTAGAGTTACATTACTTCTGTATAAAAAGAAATTCATAATATACATTGCCATATTTCAGATACCTGTTTACAGTAATATTGTAACATTATATCTCTTGTTAAATGTTTGCATTTTGGGTATTTGCAATACCCACTATACTTTGTATTCCATTACCTCTTTTTTTATCTTTATATATACAATAAACTTTATTGTGAAAAAAAAAAAAAAAAGAATTTCATTCTCCAGCCTAAGAGGCAGATGGGCCATGAGATGTTGTGATTAGTTAGATTTGATCCACTATCTTTAAGTTATTTGCCATCTGTTTTCTTAATATTTATTATACATCAACCAGTAAATTAGTGATTTGAAGTAAAAAAAACAAAAACTGTGAATTGGATTCTATAAATTGCCAAAAGGATTCTAAAATGGCAAACAGGAACTATCATTAAAAAGTAAAGTTTTAGTGGAAAATCTAAACCTAAAAAGGTAAATACATAAAACTAAGAAAGAGTGCTATAAATTAATAAATCAATATAAATTATATATAAAAACACCATGCGTAAAATTCTTATAAATATGCATCAATCACAAAAACAAAAAAAAATCACAATTACATATGTAAAATTCATAAATACAATACATTGGTCCTAAACCATGCATCAGTGAAAATAAAGTGCAGTGTTCAAACATGCAAAGTCCCCCAATTATAGTGCAAGCCAGGAGGTGGGATATCCCCATTGCAATTCTTCAAGAGAGGGAGATTACTCCACTCCCAGGGACACCCAAATGGTAAAAAAACTCACCTTGGAATATCGACCACTTCATTTAATAAGATCATCAAACAGAGCAGATTTGTAAATTCTATTTTTAAAAAAAAAGACCAGACCAGACAGAAGCAGACCACCTCTCTCCCATAGCCCTATACCCTATTAGACCTCTCTCCAGCCTTTGATACTATTGACCATCCCCTCCGCCTCAAAAAAATGCCACTCTCTTGGCCTTCAAGACTTTGCTCTCCCCTGGTTCTCCTCCTACCTATCACAGCGCTCCTTCAGTGTTATGGTATATAATTATTCCTGCGCTACCTTGTACAAAAAAGGACTAAAAGTGGAACTGCTGCAGGCACCGAATATGGGTCAAACCATACCAATAGGATAATAAGATTGAATGGAGGTTGGTGCTGTTCCCAGCAAAATGAATGAATATGCTGCTACAGGTAGCAGTACAAGTGTAAATTCAATAAATTAATGATATTCACATACATAAAAGTGCAAAGTTCAAGAAAACATAACTAATAACACTGTTATGATAATTCTAAAAGATAAGTAAATCGTGACATCCACAGTAATCAGTGGTGATATCAAAGTGGAAAGTGCAAGAATAAATTCCTAATAGCACTGAGATAGGTATACTGGGTGTATAATATGTGCAAACAATCAGCTGTGCAAAATTGAAAAATTGTGCAAAGTCAGCAACATAGACCTTCCTGTGCAAACCTGTGAAAAATGTAATGCAGTGTGCAAAATACACACAATAATAAAATAGTGCCAACTACGATTAACTATAGCTAGTCCAAACAAGTCCAAGGTGTACAAGATGCAATCAAATTGTCTATTAAAATCTTTTCTTCTTTGTGTAGATTAGCATCCCAATGTGCAAGTAACAAAATAAAGTGCTGAAGGAATAGGTATCTCCTCTTTGTGCAAACCACACACACTAGTGAGAAGTGGCCTCTTACCTTGCGGTAATGAGGTAACCGCATATAAATAAACACTGGTAGTAACTGCTTCTCCCTTGTATTCCTGGACCGAAGTGGGTTCCATGTCTGTCTTTGTCCCTCAGTGGATGCAGAAGGAGTAATAAAAGAAAGCGGGTACCGGATAGTGTAGTGCTTTCAACAGTAAATGGTATTTATTCATGTAGCAATAAAGGTACTCACATAACACAAATATAAAAACACTTATCTCCACGAGCGGGGAGCTTGTTTGCCTACGTCAGTCTAGAGTGCCTATCCCGTCCCACTGCTCCTTCAGTGTTACCTATAACTCTGTTTCATCCTCTCCACTTCCTCTTTCTGTAGGGGTACCCCAAGGTTTTGTCCTTGAGCCCCTCTTTTTCTCCATTTACACCTCCTCTCTTGGTCAATTAATAAACTCTTATGGCTTCCAGTACCATCTCTATGCTGACGACACACAAAACTATCTCTCTACTACTCACCTCACTCCTTTAGTCTCCTCTCGCATTACTAACTTATTAACTGACATATCAGCATGGCTGTCATACCACTTACTCAAAACTCAATCTTTATAAAACTGAGCTCATAATTTGCCCATGCCCCCTCCCCTGACTTCTCCATCAAGATCAATAATTCCAACATCAGTCCCTCCCTACATGCCAGGCTGCTAGGTATAATCCTGGAAGCTGACCTGTCCTATCAGCCTCAAATCCAATCGCTGTCCAAATCTTGCAGATGTCACCAGGGCCGCTTATAGGACAGTACAGCCAGCCCTCCTGTAGAGGGCCCGAGCTCTGTCACTTCCGAAGAGGGGCCCGGGAACCTGCAGGGTAGGAGAGCTAGCTGTACTGCCTTTTGACACTTGTGGATCTCCTAGCAGCGCTGCCAACTTTCTCCCTCCAGCAGCTCTGCAGGGGGATCAGTTTTACATACTGGTAAAGTGTCCCGATTTGAAGCAGAGGGAGACAGCTGCAGAGTCTCTGCCTGTGCCTTTCTCGAGTCCTGAAACTCCCCCAACAGTCGGCAGTGTTATCTCTGGTCAGCGTGTGCAGTGCTGTTAGGTACCTGAGTGGTGAGCCTGACTTCGCTGGGAGAGGGCCTCTCTTACGGCTCTGGTTCAGGGCCCACTGGAGTGGAGACAGTGGTCCCGTGAGCACAGCGGGGTAGGAGTGCCTGGAATGGATGCTGTGGGAGACGTAGCTGATCAGTAGCGATCTCCTGGATGTTGAAGCAGCAGAGACTGGCAGGTAGCGGAGCAGGGTCCGGATGTAGGGTGACCCCGAGATGGCGTCAGCAACTCTGGAAGTATGCAGCATGCGGGGAGCAGGCAGAGGGGTCGTCAGGCAGGCCGGGTCTGGATACACTTGGCAGGCAGGTAAGTGGGCACAGGCAATGGAGAGGTCAGACAGGCAGGAGATCAGCGTTCAGGTATCAGTCCAAAGCAGAGTCAACAGGCCGGAATCAGGAGTGGAGAAGGCAGCAGAGTCAAGTGGAAGCCGGATCAGGTAAACAGGAGTACACAACAGAGGCAGGTTAAACAAGGGGCAAACTGCAGACGAACAGCACTTGACATGTGCAGCTGTCATTCTTTTAAAGGCCAACTGGCGCCAAACAGCGCTAACGCGTCACGTGTGCGCCCGCGACGCACGTGCCCGCGCTCGCTGCGCACGCGCGCGCGCCTGAGGAGTACGACGGCGCGTACCCTCGTTTCGACGCCCGGACGAATCAGCGGCGCGTGTGCGCATGCGCGCGCGCCGATTCGACCGTACGTCGCAAGTGGAGCCCTGACATTGCCCCCCCACAAGGGGCAACCTCCGGGTGCCCAGTTGGTCATCCTTCTCAGGGTGTGAAATGAAAAAAGCACGAATTAGTCTTCCAGCATGTATATTGTCCTCAGGTTCCCAAGAATTGCTTTCTGGGCCGAAGCCCTTCCATTTGATTAGAAACTGTCTTTGCCCTTGTCGCCTTCTACAGTCTAGAACAACTTCTACCTCGTACTCCTCGTTTCCATCCACTAGGACAGGTTCAGGAGGCCCGGACTCCCTATTGGGGAAGGGATCGGGTACCGAGGGTTTCAATAGAGAGACATGAAACACAGGATGTATCTTCATGGTGTCTGGCAGGGACAGTTCATAGGACACCTCATTAATCCTCCTCTTTACAGGAAAAGGGCCCAGGAACTTGGGTGCCAACTTCTTAGAGGGACAGGTTAACTTTAAATTAGAAGAGGAAAGCCATACCTGATCCCCGATTTGCAGATTCAACTCTCCCCTCCTCTTTTGGTCAAAGGCTTTCTTACTGTCCGCCTGGGCCTTGGTTATGGCTTCCTGGAGGATTTGGTTGTTGCGGCTTAGGAAGGTCACTGCGTCCTGGACCGCTGGAACTGAGGACTCTGTAAGAAAATCTGGTAGAAATGTTAAAAGGAACCCATAATTGGCGAAAAACGGGGACTGTCCCGTGGTCGAGTGGCTGGCGTTGTTGTACGCGAATTCTGCTAAGGGCAGCAGAGAAACCCAATCATCTTGCACAAATGAAGTGAAACACCTAATATATTGTTCGAGGGTCTGGTTTGTGCGCTCAGTCTGCCCATTAGTTTGAGGGTGGTAAGCTGAGGATAGGGCCAGCTCAATCTTTAGACTATCACACAGTGCCCTCCAAAACCGCGAGGTGAACTGGACTCCCCTGTCCGAGACTATATTCTTGGGTACCCCGTGTAACCTAACGATCTCTCGGATAAAAACACGGGCCGTCTCTGCTGCAGATGGGGTTCCCCTTAGGGGTAGGAAGTGGGCCATCTTTGAGAGTCGGTCAACGACTACAAAGATGGCCGTGTGATCTTCAGAGGGGGGCAGCTCGACTATAAAGTCCATCGTTATCATACGCCAGGGTCGATCAGGTGCAGGTAGAGGCTTGAGTAGGCCCCAGGCCCGGCCCCTAGTAGTCTTGCTTCGGGAGCACACTGGGCATGAACTGACATACTTGGAGCAGAATTCCTTCAGACCAGGCCACCAGAAGGTGCGCTGCACCAAGTCAAGAGTCTTTCGGGCCCCAAAGTGTCCTGCTAGTGGGTGATCGTGGAGGAGGGCCAATACTTTAACCCGGATGGGTTCGGGAACAAACACCTGGCTGTCCTTCCAGAGAAGCCCCTCTCTACGATTTAGTGAAAGTCCTGGGGGAAGGAGCGGGTTCAGGGAGGCCTCCCTGATCTGGGACAGTAAATCCGGCTGTAGTAGAAGGAAGTTGCTTGCAGGGAGGATGGTATCAGGAGGTGTGGAGTCTTTAGGGCAGTCGAACATGCGTGAAAGCGCATCTGGCTTTACATTTTTAGATCCAGGCCGGTAGGTAATGTGGAAGCTGAAACGTGAAAAGAAGAGGGCCCAGCGGGCTTGTCGTGGTTTTAGACGTTTTGCCGTCCTTAAGTACTCAAGATTCTTGTGGTCCGTGTAAATTAGTACAGGGTGGACTGCTCCCTCCAGCAAGTACCTCCATTCCTCCAGCGCTGATTTTATGGCTAGCAGTTCTCGGTCACCTACATCGTAGTTCCTTTCTGCGGGTGAAAGTTTCCGGGAAAAGAAGCCCACAGGGTGCATTAGGTCCTTATTGCCCTGGCGTTGGGAGACCACGGCCCCCACTGCTACCTCAGAGGCATCCACTTCCAGGATGTATGGGAGAGATGGGTCAGGGTGACTGAGGATGGGAGCGGATGTGAATCGCTCCTTGAGTTTCACAAACGCCTCCTGGGCCTCTGGACCCCAATGAAACCGTACATTCTGCCTTGTTAGCTGTGTGATTGGTGAGATGATGGCCGAGAACCCCTTGATGAACTTTCTGTAAAAATTAGCAAATCCGACAAAACGCTGCACACCCTTCTTGTCAGAGGGTGGCGGCCAGTCCAGCACAGCCGTTACCTTCTGCGGGTCCATCTCGATGCCTGCTGGGGAGATCTGAAGACCCAAGAATTGGATGCTCTGCTGCTCGAAGGTGCACTTCTCTGCTTTCGCGTACAATCCGTGCTGACGAAGACGGAGTAAGACTCGGCCCACATGCCCCCGATGCTGCTCAAGCGTTCTGGAGAAGATTAGGATGTCATCCAAGTATACAATGACAAAAATGTCCAGGAAGTCCCTGAAGACCTCATTTATGAGGTGCTGGAAAGTAGCCGGGGCATTACAAAGGCCGAAGGGCATAACTAAGTATTCGTAATGCCCAAAACGGGTACGAAATGCAGTCTTCCATTCATCACCTGATCGGATGCGAACCAGGTTATAGGCCCCTCTTAAGTCCAGTTTGGAGAATATGGTGGCCGCTCTTAGTTTTTGAAACAGTTCCGGTATTAAGGGTAAGGGATAGCGATTTTTAATTGTAACTTTATTTAGCTCCCGGTAGTCCACACAGGGTCGGAGTGACTGGTCTTTCTTGGTTACAAAGAATATGCCGGCCCCTGCGGGTGAGGTGGAGTGACGTATAAACCCCTTCTTTAGGTTCTCCGAAATGTAGGCCTTCAGGGCCTCTTGTTCCTTCTCGGAAAGGGGGAAGATACGCCCGAACGGAATCTCGGCCCCCGGCAAAAGTTCTATGGGACAATCATAGGTGCGGTGTGGGGGTAGGGTGTCCGCTCCCCGTTTACTAAAGACGTCTAAGAATTCATGGTATGGTTCCGGTACCGCTTGGATCAGGTCAGTATCAGAGTCCAGACAAAGAAGCGTAGCGGGTTGTACCGGAGCTTCGTGTAAGCAATGTTCCAGGCAGTAGGGGGACTGGAACTTGACCTCCCCTGTGGACCAGCAGATGGTCGGATCGTGTGCCTGCAACCAGGGGATGCCCAGGATCACTGGGAACAGGGGGGACGAGATTACGTCCAAGGTTAACAGTTCCTGGTGGTGGAGAGAAGAGATAGTGAACAGAGGTTGGGTCTCCTGGACAACTTGGCCCGATTTAATGCGGGAACCGTCAGCCAGGAAGACGGATAGTCCGCGGGCCTTCCTCTGAAGAGGAATGTCGTGCCGGCTGGCAAAGGTGGTATCGATGAAACAGCTGCAGGCTCCTGAATCAAGGATGGCGTTGGTGCGAATCGTCCTTCCCAGGAACTGAAAAGACAGGTGTAGAGAGATGTGGGTGGCATGGACTGGTAAGTGAGCAGAGTTGATTGACACAGACGAAAGGCACTTACGCAGCTTGCTCGGGCAACTGTTCACAAAGTGTCCGGGCCCACCACAGTACAGGCACAAATTTAGTTGACGGCGTCGGGCACGTTCCTCCAGAGACAGAGTGGGTCGCATGAGACCAAGCTGCATCGGCTCGCCGGCATCGGGAAGAGGATGGGCAGGGGCCATTGGCTGAGCGGGCATGTAACGGCCAGCCGGTAATGGAGCCCTTGCGGTCATCCAAGCCGGATGGTGGACTTGAGCGGATCTCTCGACTCTGCGTTCCCGGAGCCGACGGTCAATTTGTATGCTCAAAGTTATCAGGCCCTCCAAAGTGTCTGGGGTGCCCACTCGGGCAAGTTCATCCTTTAGGCCTTCGGAGAGGCCCATGCGGAACTGATGCCTTAAAGCCGAGTCATTCCACTGGGTGTCTGCGCTCCATCGTCTAAAGTCTGTCACATAGTCCTCGGCCGTTCTGCGGCCTTGCTGGAGCGCAGATAGAGCAGACTCGGCTGTGGTGGTTAGCTGGGGGTCCTCGTAGAGTTGCGCCATGGCTTCCAGGAAAGACGAGAGGGACTGCGTCAGCATGCTATTTCCCTCCAGCAGGCGATGAGCCCAAATCTGAGGTTCGCCCTGCAGCAGGGAGATTACGAACCCCACTTTGGTGGCCTCTAGGGAGAAGGTTCTGGGTTGAAGAGCAAAGTATAACTGGCAGGCGTTGCGGAAGACACGGAATTTGGAACGATCTCCGGAGAAGCGATCAGGAACAGGTACTCTGGGTTCAGGAGGCAGCATCACCACCGCAGGAGGAGTAGCAGGTGTTGCAGAAGGTTGCGGAGATGTAGGAGCCGCAACATTGGGGTCAGCAAGTTGCTGCACTCGACCTTCCAGTCTGGTATACCCTTCTTGCAGGGATTGCACCGCCTGAGTGAGGGCTGCCAGGTGTGAGCAGAACTCCTTCATGGCAGAGGCTTCTCCCGCAGGCTCAGTCATGGCTGTTCGTACTGTTAGGTACCTGAGTGGTGAGCCTGACTTCGCTGGGAGAGGGCCTCTCTTACGGCTCTGGTTCAGGGCCCACTGGAGTGGAGACAGTGGTCCCGTGAGCACAGCGGGGTAGGAGTGCCTGGAATGGATGCTGTGGGAGACGTAGCTGATCAGTAGCGATCTCCTGGATGTTGAAGCAGCAGAGACTGGCAGGTAGCGGAGCAGGGTCCGGATGTAGGGTGACCCCGAGATGGCGTCAGCAACTCTGGAAGTATGCAGCATGCGGGGAGCAGGCAGAGGGGTCGTCAGGCAGGCCGGGTCTGGATACACTTGGCAGGCAGGTAAGTGGGCACAGGCAATGGAGAGGTCAGACAGGCAGGAGATCAGCGTTCAGGTATCAGTCCAAAGCAGAGTCAACAGGCCGGAATCAGGAGTGGAGAAGGCAGCAGAGTCAAGTGGAAGCCGGATCAGGTAAACAGGAGTACACAACAGAGGCAGGTTAAACAAGGGGCAAACTGCAGACGAACAGCACTTGACATGTGCAGCTGTCATTCTTTTAAAGGCCAACTGGCGCCAAACAGCGCTAACGCGTCACGTGTGCGCCCGCGACGCACGTGCCCGCGCTCGCTGCGCACGCGCGCGCGCCTGAGGAGTACGACGGCGCGTACCCTCGTTTCGACGCCCGGACGAATCAGCGGCGCGTGTGCGCATGCGCGCGCGCCGATTCGACCGCGCGCGCGCCGATTCGACCGTACGTCGCTGACAGACATCTCTGCCCAGACATTTCTATATACCACCCTAAGGCCCCCTTTATACTTCATGTAGAGAGGGAACACACATTCCTGCACGCATTTATTTATTTATTTTTTGCTTGTTTTTCACAGATATAGGGGAGCCTATTCATTGGAATGGGCTGCAATATGTGTAACAAAAACACATCATAGAGGTTCTAGAACCTTTTAAAGCATGCAGATTTGCCACAAGACACAACACAGGTGTGCTAATTGCATTTGGGGTGCCATCAACAATTACTGGCTCCACAAGCACTATTAGCATTTGCAGTGCATTTCCAAAATGCACTTTGTCCCACATTCAGGAAACGTCAAATGTGAATACGGCCTAATGCCTAGTATACACTGCTAGTTTTGTTCATTCAACCCTGCAGGCTGAACGAAAAAGCCTGACACCTCTGGTCAGAGCCACTGTAGTACCAATCCGATGTTAGTACAGCAATCTCCCCTGCTATTCTATTGTGTTCTGACAAGGGGATGACCCCCACCCCACCAGAACACTTTGGTCAGTGATTGGGTTGACAGACCTTTTTTGGTCATGGCCCTTCAACAGAAGCCAGCTGTCATATAGTCAGACAGGGCTGTATACATGCCATTGTTGCAATGCTTTACTTTAGAGCTGCAGCATTTGAAGAGCAGGTTGCAGAGTTTGACAGGCAGCACCTCCTGTCAAACCTCTCATCGAGTTTAATGGGGCTGCTCTGCACCTTGAAGCCAAATAATTTTTTAAAGTTGCAATGTGGTCTCACAATGTAAAATTGCCATTCAGCAATTTAAAAAAGTAAAAAAAAAAACAGGTGCCATGAGGTGGCAGTAGCATGGCTCTAATTTCTACCATGGCTGCAAAGCATACCACTGCGACCATGGCATTTTAGCAACTTGATATTTCCGGGGGGGGGGGGGGGGGGCCTGTGATTTCTAACAGCGGCCCTGGATGTCACCTCCATAACATCTCCAAAATACCAAAACCACTAAGCAACTTATTCACTCCCTCGTTATCTCTCGCCTTGACTATTGTAACTCCCTCCTCATTGGCCTACCTCTCTGCAAGCTATCCCCTCTTCAGTCTATCATAAATGCTGCTGGCAGACTCATTAATCTTACCAACCGGCTGACTCATCCATCTTGCCAACCATTCCGTGTCCACTCCCCTCTCTGCCAATCCCTCCACTGGCTTCCCATTGCCCAACAAATACAATTCAAAACACTAACAATAAAATACAAAGCCATCTACAACTCTTGTCTCCCAATATCACCCAAACTATCTTTGCCACTCCTCCCAAGACCTGCTCTCTAGCTCCCTTGTTTCCTCCTCCCATGCTCGTCTCCAGGACTTCTCCAGAGCCCCTCCCATCCTCTGGAACTCACTACCCAATCTGTCTGGTTATCTCCTACTCTGTCCACTTTTAGGCGATCCCTGAAAACTCATCTCTTTAAGGAGGCTTATCCTGCCTTCAGCTAATAACCAAATCTTCTACTTCCCTCATCAGTTCATTCCTCACAGTTACTTTTTGTTTCGCACGCAGGAGTAGGGCCCTTTTATCCCTCTTGTATTGAATTGTATTGCTGCACAAACTGTTGGGGCTATATAAATCTTGTATAATAATAATAATAATTGCTCATTGTTGGAAAACCGGCGCTAAATCCTCCATAGACGACCCAATTTTGGGTCAGGGTTTTGTGGGTAGTAGAGCAGTTATCTCACTGTGATCTATTGAAAGTCATCCCTTGGGACAAGCTTTTAAAGTTATACATAACGAATGAAAAAAAAAAGCAGACTTTATTATACTCCTCCACCTCTGCAAGGACTAAACAGGTATAAATAATAACCGTTATTGCCCTTACATGTAACATCCAAATTGTCATGGAGGAGGAGGAAACATAGAGGATCATTGCTCAAACTCTCTTTATTAACCTCTTGCTACACACCTAAGACATAGATGCAGCAGCAAAGAGGCTGGGCTTTAAATCTCATAAGACACACATATGCATTCATGGGCAGCAGAGGTTTCAGTGCTGAGAGCACACTGCACTCTACCAGCACAGTGACTGAGCTGTCAAAGATAGCTTCTGGTCTCTAGTAATGATCAGGAGCTGGTGGGATCGACTCCCAATCTTGTGACTACTGTGACAGCCCATCACAATGGTCACATGATCTGGCAGTCATTCCAACCCTCCAGGCATGAAAACCCATTAAAGGAAAACGGGGGCTGAGTGGGGAGGCATTAAAAAATAAAAAACCAAATGCATTAAACTCTCATGTGCTTTCACTCAGCACTAAGGGGGTATTAACTTGTACTCATATGTGAGGATTGCATCACCTCCTGTTAATGCATGTACATATGGCCTCAATGTGTGTGATGATGTCACAGGGTTCAGGCTTTTCCCAATGTGTTTTATCCAATCAAATTTATCAGGAATGGCTTTGATCTGTAGTGATTGGTTTGATTTGCTCCACTCATATACATTCATAAGCGATAAGATTATGATGACTAACCGAATATTGAACGTGTCCCCCTTTTGGCTCTAAAACAGCCCTTTTTTCCATCAAAACAACCCTGACCCATTGTGGCATGGACACCACTAGACCTCTGAAGGTATACTGTGGTATCTGGCATCAAGCCACCAGTAGCAGATTCTTTAAATCTTGTAAGTTGCGAGGTGGGGTCTCCATGGATCGGCCTTGTTTTTCCAGCACATCCCACAGATGCTTCATGCATTGAGATCTGGATAATTTGGAGGCCAATCAACACCTCAGACTCATTGTTGGGATCCTTAAACCATTCATGAACCATTTTTGTAGTGTGGCAGGGCACATGATCTTGCTGAATGAGGCCACTGCAAGAAGGGAATACTGTTTCTATGAAGGGGTGTACTTGGTCAGTAACAATGTTTAGGTAGGTGGTGTGTGTCAAGTAACATCCACATGAATGGCAAGACACAAGGTTTCGCAGCAGAACATTGCCCAAAGCACCACATTGCCTCTGCCGGTTTGCCTCCTTTTTTCTGGTGCCACCTCTTCCCTAGGTAAGCGATACACACACACACCCAGCCATCCACATGATGAAAAAGAAAATGTGATTCATCAGCGCATGCCAACTTCCTCCATGGTCCAGTTCTAATGTTCACATGCCCATTGTAGAAATCTTTGGCTGTGGACACAGGTTGGCATGGCCAACCAAACAGATAAGAGGCTAAGGATGAGCCGAACACCCCCCCCCCCCAGTTCGGTTTGCACCAGAACATCCGAACAGGCAAAAAATTTGGAAGAACACATGAACATCGTTAAAGTCTATGGGACATGAACATGAAAAATCAAAAGTGCTAATTTTAAATATTTATATGCAAGTTATTGTCATAAAAAGTGTTTGGGGACCTGGGTCCTGCCACAGGGGACATGTATCAATGCAAATATTTTTTTTTTTAAAACAGCAGTTTTTTTCGGAAGCAGTGATTTTTTTTTAATGCTTAAAGTGAAACAATAAAAATGAAATATTCCTTTAAATATCGTGCCTGGGTGTGTCTATAGTATGCCTGTAAAGTGGCGCAGTTTTTCCATGTTTAGAACAGTACCAGAGCAAAATTAAATTTCGAAAGGAAAAAAGTAATTTAAAACTGTAATGAATTGTCGGGTCTCGGCAATATAGATAAAACTCATTGAAAAAAACTGCATGGGGCCCTCCATTACTATGCCCTTTGGGTCTGGTATGAATATTAAGGGGAACCCTGAACCAAAAATAAAAAAAAATTGCATGAGGGTTCCCCCCAAAATCCATACCAGACCCTCCAGGTCTGGTATCGATTTTAAGGGGAACCCTGCAACATTTTTTTTTTTTAAATGGCGTAGGAGTCCCCCCAAAATCCATACTAGACCCTTATTCAAGCACCCAACCTGGAAAGCCGCAGGAAAAGAAGGGGGGACGAGAGAGTGCCCCCCTCCTGAACCGTACCAGGCCACATGCCCTCAACATGGGGAGGGTGCTTTGGGGTCTGTCCCCAAAGCCCCTTGTCCCCATGTTGATGGGGAAAAGGGCCTCATCCCCACAACCCTTGCCCGGTAGTTGTTGGGGTATGCGGGCGGGGGCTTATCGGAATCTGGAAGCCCCCTTTAACAAGAGGACCCCCAGATCCCGCCCCCCCTATGTGAATTGGTAACGGGGTACATTGTACCCCTACCATTTAAAAAAAAAGAGTCAAAAATGGTAAAAAACAAGAGACAGCTTGGGACAAGTCCTTTATTAAAAGATAAAAAAATTAAAATGTCCAGCAATGTCCATTCCTCTTCTATCACGCTGCCGACGAGCTGAATAAAGAAAAAAAAAAAACATCAACACCTCCGCCTCCATGGGAGGCTCCTGCCGAGTGACGCTTTCCATTAGTGACAGCTGTTATATAGCTGAGGGTGGGGCCACCCGGTGACGTAAATGGGTGACCCTGCCCCCCTCTGATGCCACGGGGGCTTCCCCTGATAGTCTTCAGTTTGCACTAAATTTTTGTGTGATTTTTGATATGCACTCGTAACTCTCTCAGGTTTTATATTATTATTTGATTATGTTATATGTGCATTAGTGCAATGCGTGCTTGTTCTTACTATTTCCACGTATGTCTTAGCTGAGTGTTCAGGCTAATTTTGAGCTGCAGCACCTTGTTAAACATATAAAAAATTTTTGGTTTAGTGCAGATATTCATCTTTATACAAATTGATCCGCCTCCCTTTGCCCTCACAATTATCGATGTTGGCGTGGAGCAATCCCTGTTGGTTTTGTACTCCAATTCATTTTCTGTTTTACATGCGATACCTCTGTCTTTTGATGGTGGGTCTAATTTGACTCTGAATCTATACCCAGTTATAGTTGCTGGCTAACTTTTGTGCCTCTCCTTTTGCGTTGTACACTCTATACATTGTGCGAATGTACATTGTTTTTTTACTTTATACTTATACTTTACCTAATACATTTATTTTTTGTGAAACAAATATGGCCATATAAGGTCAAACATGTCCCCAGCATCCCCGCCCCTTTGTTATGGCCTTGGGGGGGGGGGGGGTGGGACTCCATGGTCGCAGCTGATTGGGCCCATGGCATGCTATCATATCATGTGACAGCTTCCTCTGGGTTCGGCCAGAACCTTAGATCATCACTAATGGACAGAAATACAAATCCTTTATAATGATATAAATGAGAGCTTCAATATGTGAAAAGTGAATATATGCAAATTAGTCTTGACTCATCTTAGGGCATCACATGGTAATTACTATCCCACAACTCCTTCAGGTATTTCTATACCTTGGCTAGATCCCAATTTTTTGTACTAATCATGTTAGGGCAGCAGGCTGAATTGTTAATGACTCTTTCTTCTGATAGCCTCCATCATGCTATTACTAAATGCCTCTTTCTTTATGGTATCCATTTTACCATTTTTCTTTCAAATCACTAATTGATGAAGGAGCGCGGCTGTCTTGTCATCTCAGCCCGTGCGCTCACGAAACCGGTCGCATGCCAGTGACGCCATCATCCCCCGACTGCACTCCATCTCTCGCTCTGTCTCCACGATCAGCGCTTCTCTCCAAGCAGCTCCCTGGACACAACAGCGTCTCTGCCGGCTGGATGTATAGACCGATGTGATGATCCCCATACTCTGGACTACTTTAACCCATGCCTACCTCTAACCACTAAAATGTGAGTTGCCTGCATTCTCTTGTTTTATATGATTAAATTTGCTTTTAAAACTACACCCAGAGGCGCCTCTTCTTTTGTTTTTTCTTGCAGTTCTGAAACATGGTTTCTGTTTCCTCCGAGGCTGCCCTGTGTGTGTGTGAACCCCTTGCTATTGGATCCCCAATCCCCCTTTTTTTATATATGGACCACATACATGGACTATATACGGACACCATACAGTATATATAATATGGACTTTTGCCTGGATCAACAGTTTATTTATATAGTTAAATTTTTATCCTGCACTGTATATATGTGAAAAAAAAAAGAAAGAAAAAAAATATATTTGACCTTATTGCGCATTTACTTGTATACCGGAAGAATTTACCCCCTTCCTTACCAGATCACTTTTTGCAATTCGGCACTGCGTCACTTTAACTGACAATGGCGCAGTCGTGCGACGTTGCACCCAAAAAAAATTGACGCCCTTTTTTCCCACAAATAGAGCTTTCTTTTGGTGGTATTTGATCACCTCTGCGGTTTTTATTCTTTGCCCTATAAACAAAAGAAATGCGACAATTTTGAAAAAAACACAATATTTTTTACTTTTTACTATAATAAATATCCAATTAAAAAAAAAAAAAAAAAAACGAATTTAGGCTGATACGTATTCTTCTACATATTTTTGGTTAAAAAAAATCGCAAAAAGCGTATATTGATTGGTTTGCACAAAAGTTATAGCGTCTACAAAATAGGGGATAGATTTATTGCATTATTTTTTTTTTACTAGTAATGGCATAAGTAATGGTAATAGTAGTAGTCATTTTTTTTGTGACTGTGACATTGCGGCAGGCACGTCGGACACTTTTGACACATTTTTGGGACCATTCACATTTACACAGTGATCCGTGCTATAAAATTGCATTGATTACTGTGTAAATGTGACTGGCAGGGAAGGGGTTAACGCTAGGGACGCTGCAGAGGTTAATTATGTTCCCTTGGTAAATACAGGAATGAGAATGATAAATATGGTACAACACAACTACAAGGGAGCTCCCCCTACTTTAATAAAGGTGCAAGGCCTTGCAATACAAGATGCAGTCTTTGATCTTCTTTCTTCTGTTAGTCCCATCACACAGAGATCATATATTTTGTTCCCAGAAGCACCTATAGGACTTGAAGTGTGTTAGTCCCATCACACAGAGATCATATATTTTGATCCCAGAAGCACCTATAGGACTGTGAAGTGTGTGTTAGTCCCATCACACAGAGATCATATATTTTGATCCCAGAAGCACCTATAGGACTTGAAGTGTGTTAGTCCAATCACACAGAGATCATATATTTTGTTCCCAGAAGCACCTATAGGACTTGAAGTGTGTTAGTCCCATCACACAGATCTATATTTTCTTCCCAGAAGCAACCTATAGGACTTGAAGTGTGTTAGTCCCCATCACACAGAGATCATATATTTTGTTCCCAGAAGCACCTATAGTACTTGAAGTGTGTTAGTCCCATCACACAGAGATCATATATTTTGTTCCCAGAAGCACCTATAGGACTTGAAGTGTGTTAGTCCCATCACACAGACCTATATTTTGTTCCCAGAAGCACCCATAGGACTTGAAGTGTGTTAGTCCCATCACACAGAGATCATATATTTTTGTTCCCAGAAGCACCTATGGACTTGAAGTGTGTTAGTCCCATCACACAGAGATCCTATATTTTTTGTTCCCAGAAGCACCTATAGGACTTGAAGTGTGTTAGTCCCATCACACTGACCTATATTTTGTTCCCAGAAGCACCCATAGGACTTGAAGTGTGTTAGTCCCATCACACAGAGATCATATATTTTGTTTCCCAGAAGCACCTATAGGACTTGAAGTGTGTTAGTCCCATCACACAGAGATCCTATATTTTGTTCCCAGAAGCACCTATAGGACTTGAAGTGTGTTAGTCCCATCACACAGACCTATATTTTCTTCCCAGAGGCACCTATAGGACTTGACGTGTGTTAGTCCCATCACACAGAGATCATATATTTTGTTCCCAGAAGCACCTATAGGACTTGAAGTGTGTTAGTCCCATCACACAGAGATCATATTTTTTGTTCCCAGAAGCACCTATAGGACTTGAAGTGTGTTAGTCCCATCACACAGAGATCCTATATTTTGTTCCCAGAAGCACCTATAGGACTTGAAGTGTGTTAGTCCCATCACACAGACCTATATTTTCTTCCCAGAGGCACCTATAGGACTTGAAGTGTGTAGTCCCATCACACAGAGATCATATATTTTGTTCACAGAAGCACCTATAGGACTTGAAGTGTGTTAGTCCCATCACACAGAGATCATATATTTTGTTCCCAGAAGCACCTATAGGACTTGAAGTGTGTTAGTCCCATCACACAGAGATCCTATATTTTGTTCCCAGAAGCACCTATAGGACTTGAAGTGTGTTAGTCCCATCACACAGACCTATATTTTCTTCCCAGAAGCACCCATAGGACTTGAAGTGTGTTAGTCCCATCACACAGAGATCCTATATTTTGTTCCCAGAAGCACCTATAGGACTTGAAGTGTGTTAGTCCCATCACATAGAGATCCTATATTTTCTTCCCAGAAGCACCCATAGGACTTGAAGTGTGTTAGTCCCATCACACAGAGATCCTATATTTTGTTCCATGAAGCACCTATAGGACTTGAAGTGTGTTAGTCCCATCACACAGACCTATATTTTCTTCCCAGAAGCACCTATAGGACTTCTAGTGTGTTTAGTGGCATCACACAGAGCTCCTATATTTTTCTTCTCAGCAGCACCCACAGGACTTCTAGTGTGTTAGTGGCTTCACACAGAGCTCCTCTATTTTCTTTGCAGAAGCACCCACAGGACTTCTAGTGTGTTAGTGGCATCACACAGAGCTCCTCTATTTTCTTTGCAGAAGCACCCATAGGACTTCTAGTGTGTTAGTGGCATCACACAGAGCTCCTATATTTTCTTCGCAGCAGCACCCACAGGACTTCTAGTGTGTGTTAGTGGCATCACACAGAGCTCCTCTATTTTCTTTGCAGATGCACCCACAGGACTTCTAGTGTGTTAGTGGCATCACACAGAGCTCCTCTATTTTCTTTGCAGAACCACCCATAGGACTTCTAGTGTGTAAGTGGCATCACACAGAGCTCCTATAATTTCTTCTCAGCAGCACCCACAGGACTTCTAGTGTGTTAGTGGCATCACACAGAGCTCCTCTATTTTTCTTTGCAGAAGCACCCACAGGCCTTCTAGTGTGTTAGGGGCATCACACAGAGCTCCTCTATTTTCTTTGCAGAAGCACCCATAGGACTTCTAGTGTGTTAGTGGCATCACACAGAGCTCCTATATTTTCTTCTCAGCAGCACCCACAGGACTTCTAGTGTGTTAGTGGCATCACACAGAGCTCCTCTATTTTCTTTGCAGAAGCACCCACAGGACTTCTAGTGTGTTAGTGGCATCACACAGAGCTCCTCTATTTTCTTTGCAGAAGCACCCACAGGACTTCTAGTGTGTTAGTGGCATCACACAGAGCTCCTCTATTTTCTTTGCAGAAGCACCATAGGACTTCTAGTGTGTTAGTGGCATCACACAGAGCTCCTCTATTTTCTTTGCAGAAGCACCCATAGGAGTGGCATCACACAGAGCTCCTCTATTTTCTGCAGCTTACTGCCAGGTTTGCTCTAGTGGTGAAGAGGGAGGGGATGATGAGGTCACTGACTCCACGTGGGTGCCTGAAGGGAGAGAGGATGAGGAGGAGGACGAGGAGGAGGAGGATGCGGCGTCACATGTCCAACGAGGCAGGGTGCCCCCTGGAGGCCAGGTAGAGGCCAGCACAGCAACTGTACAACACCGCAGAGCTCCGCCTGTGCAGGGCGCTGCCTCTGCACGTTATCAGAAAAGTTCTTTGGTGTGGGCCTTTTTTGAGACGAGTGCAGCAGATCGCACCACTGCTATTTGCAATATTTGTCTCAAGCGTATCTCGCGTGGCCAAAACATCAGCCGCTTGGGCACCACAAGCATGACCAGACATATGGCGACCTGCCATGCAGCTCGTTGGCAGGCACACATAAAAGACCCACACCAAAGAACTAAGCGGACCTCTCCTTGCTCCTCCTCAGCTGGGATCTCCATCCCCACTACACCTTCAGTCCTCTCTGAAAGCTGCTCTGAGAGGACTGAAGGTGTAGAATTAGGTGTGTCACAACCAAGTACTTGCAGTACACCGACGTCCGATTGCAGCAGGCAAATTTCCCTGCCCCAGCTGCTGGACCGTAGAAAGAAGTACACTCCCAGCCATCCACATGCCCAGCGGTTGAATGCTAGCCTGGCTAAATTGCTAGCACTTCAACTGCTGCCTTTTCAGTTGGTAGACTCGGCCCCCTTCCGTGAGTTTGTTCAATGTGCGGTTCCTCAGTGGCAGGTTCCCAAACGCCACTTTTTTCTCACGGAAGGCGATTCCGTCTCTCTACCGGCATGTGGAGGGCAATGTCCATGCCTCGCTGGACAGGGCGGTCAGCGGTAAGGTGCATATTACCGCTGACTCATGGTCCAGCAGGCATGGACAGGGACGGTACCTTTCTTTCACGGCCCATTGGGTCACTCTATTGGCAGCTGGGAGGGATGCAGGACAAGGTGCAGTAGTGTTGGAGGTTGTTCCGCCACCACGCCTCCAAAACGCTACTACTGCTACTGGTTGTGACACACCTCTCTCCTCCACCCCCTCCTCTTCTTCTTCCTCCAGTGCTCTGTCCTTGGAACCAGCGGTGCTCCGTAGGCGTACAAGGGGCTACGCAAGTACGCAGGCAAAAAGATGCCATGCCGTGCTTGCGCTGGTGTGTTTGGGGGACAGGAGCCACACTGGGCCAGAGGTTCTGGCAGCTCTGCAGGGGCAGGCCGAGAGGTGGTTGACGCCACGTCAGCTTAAGCCAGGAATGGTCGTTTCTGACAATGGCACCAACCTCCTCTCCGCCCTGCGACAGGGGCAGCTCACCCATGTGCCCTGCATGGCTCACGTCCTCAACCTGGTGGTGCAGCGGTTCTTGGGCAGGTTCCCAGGCTTACAGGATGTCCTGAGGCAGGCCAGGAAAGTCTGTGTGCATTTCCGCCGATCTTATAATGCCAGTGCTCGGCTGACTGAGCTGCAAAAGGAGCTGAACCTGCCCAAGAACCGCCTAATATGTGACATGCCCACCAGGTGGAACTCAACGTTGGCCATGCTGCAGCGACTGCACACGCAGCAGAGGGCCATCAATGAGTACCTTTGCGACTATGGCACCAGGACAGGGTCAGGGGAGCTTGGTTTTTTTCCCCACGTCAGTGGAGCATGATCAGGGATGCATGCACTGTCCTCTCACCATTTGAGGAGGCCACGAGGATGGTGAGCAGTGACAGTGCATGCATCAGTGACACTGTCCCTCTTGTCCACCTGTTGGAGCATACGCTGCGTGGGATAATGGACAGGGCACTTGAGGCAGAACAGAGGCAGGAAGAGGAGGACTTCCTTGCCTCTCAAGGCCCCCTTTATCCGGACAGTGTTCCTCCTGTCCCACCCATCACACAGGAAGAGGATGAGGAGGAGGAGGAGGAGGAGGAGGAGGAGGATTGTGTGAGCATGGAGGTGGAGCCTGGCACTCAGCATCAGCAGCAGCAGTCTTTTAGGGATGATGTACAGTCCCAACAAACCAGTGGACTTGTACGTGGCTGGGAGGAGGTGGCTGGCGATCATGTCATCCTCAGTGACCCAGAAGACTCCGGACCGAATGCCTCAGCTAACCTACGCTGCATGGCCTCCCTGATCCTGCAAAGCCTGCGGAAGGATCCTCGTGTTCTTCGGATCAAGGAGAGGGACCATTACTGGCTGGCCACTCTCCTTGATCCGCGGTACAAGGGTAAGGTTGCGGACCTTATCTTGCCGTCGCAGAGGGAGCAGAGGATGAGACATCTCAGGGAGGCCTTGCAGAAAGGTCTGTGCAACGCGTTCCCAGAAACTGGGAGGCTACAAACTCCTGGTCCTGGGCGACGAGTTGCTGAGGCTTCGGTCAGTAGCAGAAGGAGCGGTGGGGAAGGTGGACGTCTGACCGATGCGTTCAGACAATTTTTTAGTCCGCAGCCCCAAGGTATGATCGGTTCCAGCAACCATCGCCAGCGTCTGATATACATGGTGCAGGAATACCTTGGGGCAAGGTCAGACTTGGACACCTTTCCCACCGAAAATCCTCTGGCTTACTGGGTCCTGAGGATGGATCACTGGCCAGAGCTTGCACAGTATGCAATTGAGCTACTGGCCTGTCCTGCCTCCAGCGTTCTTTCCGAACGCACATTCAGTGCTGCTGGAGGATTTGTCACCGATCATAGGGTGCGCCTGTCCACCGCCTCGGTTGATCGACTGACCTTCATCAAAATGAATCAGTCTTGGATCACCACCAGCTACCAGGCACCTGAGGCGGATATAACCGAATAATTTTTAATATCACATCCCTTCAAGACTGCCTATGCTGATGCTGAGTGACTGTCCTCTTATGTTCACTGACTATCCTCTTCCTCCTCCTCAATGATCCATGCCACCACACCAGTGCCTAAGGCACAATTTTTCAGCCCCTGTTTAACAGGGGCGTGTACATACAATTTTTATAAAAAAATGCTTCGCAACACGTGTGACTGCTGTGCTCCAAGTACAGTATCTGTGAGGGGTTGCAGTGTTGTGGCACCAGCACCAGTGCCTAAGGCACAATTTTTCAGCCCCTGTTTAACAGGGGCGGGTAATTACAATTTTTAAAAAAAATGCTTTGCAACACGTGTGACTGCTGTGCTCCAAGTACAGTATCTGTGAGGGGTTGCAGTGTTGTGGCACCAGCACCAGTGCCTAAGGCACAATTTTTCAGCCCCTGTTTAACAGGGGCGGGTAATTACAATTTTTTAAAAAAATGCTTTGCAACACGTGTGACTGCTGTGCTCCAAGTACAGTATCTGTGAGGGGTTGCAGTGTTGTGGCACCAGCACCAGTGCCTAAGGCACAATTTTTAAGCCCCTGTTTAACAGGGGCGGGTAATTACAATTTTTTAAAAAAATGCTTTGCAACACGTGTGACTGCTGTGCTCCAAGTACAGTATCTGTGAGGGGTTGCAGTGTTGTGGCACCAGCACCAGTGCCTAAGGCACAATTTTTCAGCCCCTGTTTAACAGGGGCGGGTAATTACAATTTTTTAAAAAATGCTTTGCAACACGTGTGACTGCTGTGCTCCAAGTACAGTATCTGTGAGGGGTTGCAGTGTTGTGGCACCAGCACCAGTGCCTAAGGCACAATTTTTCAGCCCCTGTTTAACAGGGGCGGGTAATTACAAATCTTGATCTAATAGTTCACAGCAGGGCCCATTCCTGCGCCCACCAAGAGTAACTATGAGGGCCTACAGTCTTGTGGCAACACCGTCCACCACCACCGCCAAAGGCCCAATTTTTCTGCCCTGTTCATCAGGTGCTTGCAATTACAAATCTCGATCTAATGACTCACAGCAGGGCCCATTCTTGCGCCCACCAAGAGTAACTGTGAGAGCTTACAGTCTTGTGGCAACACCGTCCACCACCGCCAAAGGCCCAATTTTTCTGCCCTGTTCATCAGGTGCTTGCAATTACAAATCTTGATCTAATAACTCACAGCAGGGCCCATTCTTGCGCCCACCAAGAGTAACTGTGAGAGCTTACAGTCTTGTGGCAACACCGTCCACCACCACCGCCAAAGGCCCAATTTTTCTGCCCTGTTCATCAGGTGCTTGCAATTACAAATCTTGATCTAATAACTCACAGCAGGGCCCATTCTTGCGCCCACCAAGAGTAACTGTGAGAGCTTACAGTCTTGTGGCAACACCGTCCACCACCGCCAAAGGCCCAATTTTTCTGCCCTGTTCATCAGGTGCTTGCAATTACAAATCTTGATCTAATAACTCACAGCAGGGCCCATTCTTGCGCCCACCAAGAGTAACTGTGAGAGCTTACAGTCTTGTGGCAACACCGTCCACCACCACCGCCAAAGGCCCAATTTTTCTGCCCTGTTCATCAGGTGCTTGCAATTACAAATCTTGATCTAATAACTCACAGTAGGGCCCATTCCTGCGCCCACCAAGAGTAACTGTGAGAGCTTACAGTCTTGTGGCAACACCGTCCACCACCACCGCCAAAGGCCCAATTTTTCTGCCCTGTTCATCAGGTGCTTGCAATTACAAATCTTGATCTAATAACTCACAGTAGGGCCCATTCCTGCGCTCACCAAGAGTAACTGTGAGAGCTTACAGTCTTGTGGCAACACCGTCCACCACCACCACCACCCCCAATTTTTCTGCCCTGTTCAACAGGTGCATGCAATTACAAATCTTGATCTATTAACTCACAGCAGGGCCCATTCCTGTGCCCACCAGTCTTGTGGCTACACCAACATCTAATAGGGCAAATTTCTGCAGAGTATATACGCCAGGCCCTACTTTCAAACATCCAACTTACAAACGACTCCTACTTGCAAATGGAAAGAGAAAACAGGAAGTGAGAGGAAATCTACCCCTAGGAAGGAAATTCTATCCTGTTAGATTTAATTTGGGAAAAAGGTATCTCCTCTCTACTGATACTTTATCACCAATCCTTGTTTCAATTAAAACCCCACTTTTTCCAAAAACATTTGTCATTGGGACGGAAAGTGAGGTGACATGTTCTGAACAGATGTGCAAAGACAGCAAATGTTACAGGGGTGATAACCCCTCCCTATGTTCTCCAAAAAGCTTAAAAATAGATTTTTTTGGGATGGAGCTACACTTCATAATGTACCTGTTCAGATTCTACTTAAGAACAAACCTAAAGCCGCAAGTGGTTTTAAATGGCTTCTTTTTTTCCTTTAAAAATGTCATTTTGTGCAAGGACAGTTCTAAACACGGGAAACACATGCCACTTCACAGGCATACTTTAGACACCCCCCAGGTACCATATTTAAAGGAAAATTTCACTTTTTTTTTTTTCACTTTATGCATCATTAAAATGACTGCTCCCGAAAAAACGTTAGTTTTTTAAAAGTTCTTTTTGCATTGATATATGTCCCCTGGGGCAGGACCCGGGTCCCCAAACCTGTTTTATGACATTAACATGCATATTGGCCGTTGTAATTAGCACTTTTGATTTCGAACGTTCGCGTCCATTATAACGTATAGGGTTCGAAAATTCGCGCGAACTTTCGGTCGGTTCGAAGGTTCTGGTGCGAACCGAACCCGGGGGTGTTCGGCTCATCCCTATTGGTGAATACAGGAATGAGAATGATAAATATGGTACAACACAACTACAAGGGAGCTCCCCCTACTTTAATAAAGGTGCAAAGCCTTGCAATACAAGATGCAGTCTTTGATCTTCTTTCTTCTGTTAGCTATTGGTGTTTGTAACAATTTGTAATCCAACTGTGGGACAACAAGGGTTAACGTGAGATGGATGTTAGAACAAATCCTGTAGTGTAGTACACCTGCAACTGCCTCCGGTGTAATTGACTTAGGGTAACACAGTGTCAAGGTATAGTGAAGAGTAGGCTTGAGGCCTGCTTAAACTGAGTTTCTTTATTAAGTTCTCTTCCGTGGGACTACCGGTCCCAGCAACACTGTGCTACAGTCTAGGTGTATGAAAGTGTGTAAGAAACTGTGGGCAACAGCCCTCTCACCAAACTGGGTCTGAAGAATGAAACAACTCTGCTCCGCTGGTCTCAGTCTATTTGCTGCGGCCACGCCGTCACGCTGTTCCGCTTCACAAGGTCACCAGGAGTCCTCAGTTACCTCCGTCAGGGTGCCTCTGGATCCTTCCTGATCCGACCACACTGCTGTCCCAGCACGCTGTGGTGTGAAGTCCTCCTCTGGCTTTAAATGTTGCTCTGCACTGAACAGGCCGCAGTGCTGTGGGACACACACATCCACAGCTCCTTGCAGGCAGGCCATGCGTCCAGAAAAGAGAAAGAAAATGGCCGCGCGGGGTCTTTTATAGCCTACCCATCATGCAGTTCAGTGCAGGGTGATCATGGGTAGGTCACATGACATTCTGGGTAGGTAGATCATAGCAAAATGAAAACAGAACAGTCACTTCCTGTTATCTTTCTAGTGCTTAGAAAAGGAAAATCATTCAAGTCCATTTCCTGTTTTTGGCCAGTAGATTGTGCCAAATACAAAGCTATGACACTGCTCATAGACTTACATTAAAAAGCATCAATAGGCAAAAATACCAGCACTACACATGAAAAATCAAAAGTGTTCATTTTAAAGGCTCATATGCAAGTTATGATCATAAAAAGTGTTTGGGGACCTAAAATAGTTTTTTAGCAGGGGATGAAAGAAAAGAAAGAAAAGGACTTCATAGTGTAGTATTCCCAAGAAATGTATTGAAAAAAATATAGCAACACTTACATCTTAGAATACGGTAGAGAGTAAAATTTCAAAAATATTTTATAATTTTTTTTACAGTTACCAAGTTAGAGTTACAGAGGAGGTCTTTTGTTAGAATTATTACTTCTCACTATGACAATCGCGGCGATACCTCAAATGTGTGATTTGAACACAGTATACATTTGCAGGATCTAGTCCGCCGGAAAAGTCCGGGCGTGTGTGCGCAAGTCCGCACGTTCGGAAAGTCCGGTGGAACTCTGCTGGAAAGTCCGGCGGATTGTCCGCCGGATTAAGTCCGCCGGATAGTCCGGCCGAATAGTCCGTTCGTGTGTACGTGGCATAATGATGTGTCCATTTAGGAAAAATATTTTGTGTTTGCTATGCAATAACTATAATTTATTTGATGGATTATTGAAAATAAACAGAAAAGGTTGGCTGCTTGGGGTCATTTGTAAATATCTTTGCAATACTTTGTGTCAGAACCCTAATTTTAGTGTCCTTATAAATGGGCAAATTAAAGAATCAAATATAATATTTGCTCTGATCTGCAAGGGGTATTCATGGCTGAAAGCTGAACCCGTTAAAGAGAAGGCATGGGGGGGATTTTTCACTGTATCTGTGCCAAAATTCTGGTACAGGAAACATGGGCAGACTGGCAGCACCCTTTTTATTATGCTTCTTCATAATTCTTTAAGTGTGGGTGCTTCAGCTGTGCTGGAGTGGTAAATGTTGCCATTTTCGGTTTCTGCTTCAAAGGTAACACAGACACACATACGCCAAAATTGAATGTACAAACGACTCCAATCTCAACCTGGTGGAGATCCTTTTGACTGTGGTATCATAGTACAATAATTTTGATTCTTTGTTGAATATGCTGTCTGTTCATTGAAAAACTGACTACAAAGACTTCTTAATAGTTGTGACTTATTTATAAATACATTTATTTTGTAATGAATATAAATTTTAATGGGCAATGAATGTGTTTAATATAGATAGCTATATAAACTTATATACATATACTGTATGTATAAATCTACTATATATATATATATATATATATATATATACATACATACACACAGTGGGGAAAATTTGTATTCAACATGTCTAGGTAAATATATTTGTAAAGGTGGTATTGACATGAAATTCACCATGTTGGTAACAACCCATGCAATCCATACATACAAACATAGGGGCTGATTTACAAAGCATTTGCGCCATGAGTTGCGGCGCACGCCGACGAGCAACGGACGTTTTTGTATTCACAAAGCATTTGTGCCTGTAACACAGCGCAATTCCCTATTCACTATGAGCATGCCGGCGCACGGGCGGCCGCTATAGACCTGGTGCACTCATTCTTCAACTCAGAATTAAAAGAAGCTGGAAGTGGCAATATTATGGGGGTGATGTGGGTGATATGAGGAAGTATAGATATGACTGTCCAAGTAACAAATATGCCCAAAATAGAACGGAAAATGAACTTTCTCTGAGCAAGCTTGCTGTGCAAATACACTTGGAACTGCGCTAGGTCAATTTATGTACTGCACATGCGCAAGCGGCATTTGTGCCCGTTCAAGTGCTCTGGTTCACTGCGCCGGCACAATCTTAGTAAATGTCAAGCCACGTAAATTCATTTGCATAAGTTGAACGGGCGCACCTCTTAACTTGACTTTTTTTTTTTTGCAATGGTTCACTTCTATGGGTTCTTTTAAGGCTATTTAAAAACAGGTCATGTTAGCATTAAGAAAAAAAAAAAATGAAGAAAAAAAAATGTGTGGGGGTCCCCCGAAATTCCATACCAGGTCCTTCAGGTCTGGCATGGATATTAAGGGGAACTACGCGCCAATAAAAAAAAATGGCGTGGGGGTCCCCCTGAAAATCCATACCAGGCCCTTCAGGTCTGGCATTGATTTTAAGGGGAACCCCGTGCCAAAAAAAAAAAATGACATGAGGGTCCCTCTCAAAATCCATACCAGACCCTTATCCGAGCACGCAACCTGGCAGGCCGCAGTGAGTGAGTGCCCCCCCCTCCTGAACCGTACCAGGCCACATGCCCTCAACATTGGGAGGGTGCTTTGGGTTCCCCCCATTTTTTTTTTTGGCGCAGGGTTCCCCTTAATATCCATACCAGACCTGAAGGGCCTGGTATGCTCTTGGAGGGGAACCCACGCCATTTTCTTTTTTTTAAATTAAAGTCGCCTGGCCTTGGGGCGACTTAAAGTCATGTTGTAAGTCGCCCCAAGTCGTGTTGTAAAGTCGCCCCAAGTCACATTCATATACTAGGGCCAATTTTAGACAGAAGCCAAGGTAGGTGGTGTCGTGGTTGGGATTCAAACCAGTGACCCTTTTTACTGCTAGGTAAGAGTGCTACCCATTACACCATTGTGCCGCCCATCCTATGGTTTATACATTTCCTATAGTTGTGGAGTGTGGATGTATATAAGATGGGATTGGATTTATAGTCATTTTTTGATCTGCTCTAATTGTTAATTTTTCGAATGGTTCGATATATCTTATAATAATTTTTTTTTCTGAGATGTTAAATAGAGACTTGTGATAATCATATATGTTCAATTTGTCTTAATGATCTATTTGATTCCTGATTTGTGGATATTTTATATATATATATATATATATATATATATATATATATATATATATACACAGTATATCCTTTGGGACAGCCTGATTATTGCATTGCGCTGAGGAATTAACTGGTGTGCAATTCACCACGTCTGTTTGGAATATATATATATATACAGTATACTCTATATTCACCATTTATTACCAAAAGCATTGGGACGCCTGCCTTTACACACACATGAACTTTAATGGCATCCCAGTCTTAGTCCGTAGGGTTCAATATTGAGTTGGCCCACCCTTTGCGGCTATAACAGTTTCAACTCTTCTGAGAAGGCTGTCCACAAGGTTTAGGAGTGTGTCTATGGGAATGTTTGACCATTCTTCCAGAAGCGCATTTGTGAGTTCAGGCACTGATGTTGGATGAGAAGGCCTGGCTCGCAGTCTCTGCTCTAATTCATCCCAAAGGTGTTCTATTAGGTTGAGGTCAGGACTCTGTACAGGCCAGTGAAGTTCCTCCACCCCAAACTCGCCCATCCATGTCTTTATGGATCTTGCTTTGTGCACTGGTCCAAATAATTTGGTGGAAGGTGGATTATGGTGTGGGGTTGTTTCTCAGGGGCTTGGCCCCTTAGTTCCAGTGAAGAGAACTCCTAATGCGTCAGCATACCAAGACATTTTGGACAATTTCATGGGGGTGGGGGGTATCCCCTTCCTGTTCCAAAATGACTGCGCACCATTGCACAAAGCAAGGTCCATGAAGACATGGATGAACGAGTCTGGGGTGGAGGAATTTGACTGGCCTGCACAGAGTGCTGACCTCAACCCGATAGAACACTTTTGGGATGTATAATGCCCCATACACACGGTCGGATATTCCGATGGAAAAAGTCAGATCGGATTATGTTGTCGGAAAATCCGATCGTGTGTGGACTCTAGCGGGCTTAGAGAGCAGGATCTAAAATTTTCCGACAACAAAATCCAAACGGACTTTTTCCGATCGTGTGTAGAGAATTCCAACGCACAAAGTACCACGCATGCTCAGAAGAAATTTGGAGATGAAAGCTATTGGCTACTGGCCTCTACGTAGTCCTATCGTACGTTTTGCACGTCACCTCGTTTGGAACAATCGGATTTTCCGACAACTTTGTCCGACCGTGTGTGTGCAACACAAGTTTCGGACAAAATTCGTAGGGAAAAATCTGATGGATTTTGTGGTCGGAATGTCCGACCGTGTGTACGGGGCATTAGAGTGCCTGATCCACCAATGTGCTTCTGGAAGAATGATCACACGGTCTCATAGACACACTCCTAAACCTTGTATGCATGTTAAGGCAGGCGTAAATATTTTTGGTAATATAGTGTATATATACAAACAAATATTATGCTGGTCGAGCTTGAGGCAATTTACTTTTATCATTCAGTTGCACACATTTCTCCTCTATTCTATTTATTCTAACAAAATATTCAAACAATTCAAAAACAATTCAACAATTCCTTGTCAAAATATTTTATTATGTATTCAAAGGTAAATTATACAAGTGTAGAATATAATCTGTTATCAATCAAATTAATAAAGCTCAGTTATATAAATGCAAAGAATAGTATAGATTGCTATTATATATTATTAAATAAAAGTAATAAAGTTATAAGCAACTGTTGATCTGTATTTGAATGAAATATCTTAATTTATACAGTTACAATTATAACTGTAAAAATTCTATATGATCATAGGTAGCATATGTGGAAGCTTCCAAATTCAAGAAGTAAATATGGATATAAATAAAGATAAGAAGGGAAGACGGGTAGAAGGAAAGAGAGGGATGCATAGAGAAAGGGTAATGAGTTCCGCAGGGTTCAGTCGGGAGCCACCACGACGTCCTTGAACAACCATATTTGAAACAAAACTACCATGTTAATAGTAATCTGTTATCAAATGTTGATGGCCAAAAATTTTCTATCCAAGGTTTTTATATTTTTTTTGTATTTAGGGATTTATTTATTTATTTATTACAGGATTTATATAGCGCCAACAGTTTACGCAGCGCTTTACAATATAAAAGGGAGACAATACAGTTATAATACAATAAAATACAAGAGGATTAAGAGGGCCCTGCTCAGAAAAGCTTACAATCTAATAGGGTGGGGGAGGTGATACAAAAGGTTGTAACTGTGGGGAATGAGCTGATGGAAGTGGTAGAAGATTAGTTGGAGACGTGATAGTCTTCCCTAAAGAGATGAGTTTTCAGGGATCGCCTGAAGGTAGCTAGAGTAGGGGATAGCCAGACAGGTTGAGGCAGCGAGTTCCAGAGGATGGGAGAGGCTCTGGAGAAATCCTGGAGATGAGCACGGGAGGAGGAAACAAGAGAGCTTGACAGGAGGAGATCTTGAGAAGAGCGGAGAGGACGGTTTGGGATATGTTTGGAGACAAGGTTGGTGATGTAGCTCGGGGCAGAGTTGTGGATGGCTTTGTAAGTTGTGGTTAGTATTTTGAATTTAATTCGCTGGGTGATCGGGAGCCAGTGTAGGGATTGGAGGAGAGGGCTGGCAGACACTGAACGGTTGGTAAGGTGGATAAGTCTGGCAGCAGCATTCATGATAGACTGAAGAGGGTAGAGCCTTTGGAGAGGCAGGCCAATGAGAAGGGAGTTGCAATAGTCAAGGCGAGAGATAACAAGGGAGTGAATGAGGAGCTTGGTGGTTTCATTTGTCAAAAAGGGGCGAATTTTAGAGATGTTACGGAGGTGAAGTCTACAAACTTTTGACAGCGATTGGACTTGAGGTTGAAATGACAAGTCTGAGTCTAGGATTACACCGAGTATGGTTGCATTGTTGATTTTGATGGAAAAGTTATGGAGGGGGGCACGGATTTGGTCCGTTTTAAGAGCTAACATTTTCTCTTGTATCATAGTACATTATTATACATTCTATTCACATTCTCATTGACTTCCAAAGCCGAGGATCTCCACGCTTTCACCAGCGTTTGTTTCGCCGCCGTGAAGAGCTGTATCAACAATTTAAAGCGTGTTTCCAATAAATATTCTGGTTTTAAATTGAGTAGGGCCATTGTAGGGTCCAGATGTAATTTACAATTCAACAATTCCATATCTCTGAACTTGTTACATTTTGGTTCAACCACATCTTCCCTCTTGTTCTCCTCTGACTGCTCTACCTGTTGTGAAATATCCCCCACCCCACGCAGCATTGGGGTTGATTTACTAAAACTGGAGCACTCAGAATCTATTGCAGCTGTGCATGGTAGCCAATCAGCTTCTAACTTCAGCTTGTTCAATTAGGCTTTACCAGTATAACATGGAAGTTGATTGGTTTTAATGCAGAACTCTATCAGATTTGGCATGTTGCAGTATTAGCAAATACTCCCCATTTTCTACTTAATGCCAAGTAACTTTTCCCAATTTCATGGGAATAGAAATGATTGCATATGAGGTGTATAAGGCGCACCAGCTGGAGAAGTTAAAACTTCAATTCCACACATACCTTGGATCACATTGGGGTTGGTTTTCTAAAACTGGAGACTGCAAAATCTAGTGAAGCTCTGCATAGAAACCAATCAGCATCTAGGTTTTTTGCCAAAGCTTATTTGAACAAGCTGAAGTTAGAAGCTGATTGGCTACCATGCAGAGCTGCACTGGACTTTGCGCTTCCCAGTTTTAGTAAATCAACCCCAGTGGCTACCCAGGCTTTCCGGTTTTAATCTGTAGCCTGCCAAAATATTTCTGTAAGTGGCAAAAAATACTTTTTCTTGCCACCATAGCAGCAGTATTTAGTATACTGACAGTTTTTTCATAATCCTTTTCCCCGCTCTAGAAATTTGGACCATTGCCACAAGTCTGCAGAGAGCCTGAGATTGCATTCAGGAAATGTTATGGGTGCAATTTTTTTTTATTCCATAACAGCTTTATTATTACTCCTCAAGATTACAGGATAAGGATATAGACAATATACAACATATGTTGACATGTGTTTTAAATAAAAACAAAGAAGAATAAAACGACTAATATAATCCAAAGAGGGAAACAACCAACATTATAAAAATGTAACTAATACATATATAAAATAAAATATAAAAAAACGCTATAGTGCAGATATTATATACAATGAACGTTATGTGTTAAATGACCCTTCACAGCAGCAGGGTTGATTTACTAAAGGCAAATAGTCCAGAGTGCAGTTGCTCCAGAGCTTAGTAAATGAGGTGAAGCTTCACTTTACAAAGAATACCCAATCACGTTATTATTATTATTATACAGGATTTATATGCAAGGAAATAAAACCAATAATGCTGTTCATCACAAGTCCTTCAGTGTATATATCCACCACAGGGCAAAAATATTCCTTCTTTACAAAATTATTTTCCTCTGTGTGTCAAGGAGATTTAATTATAGCACATTCACCAAATACATGTGACCACTTATCTCGTAGAATAGTCACATCACACCCAATGACCATAAAGTAATAGCATCTTCCGACACCCTTCAAATGCCGCGTACACACGACCGGACTTTTCGTCAGCAAAGGTCCAACGGAACGAATCCGCCAGACAATTCGGTTCGCTGTCGAAAAATCAGACGCACTTTAGAAATAGAATATGTTTCAAATTTTTCTGCCGGAACCAGTTCCTATCGAGAAATCCACTCGTCTGTGTGCTAGTCCGATGGACGAAAACCGACACTAGGGCAGCTATTGGCTACTGGCTGTGAACTTCCTTATTCTAGTCCAGTCGTACGTCATCACGTTCGATTCAGTCGGACTTTGGTGTGATTGTGTGTGTCCAAGTCCGTTAGTTCAGAAAGTCCGTCGGACCTAGTCTGCCGGAAAGTCCGGTCTTGTGTACGCGGCATCAGGTCACTCCAACTAGCATGTGACAAAAATGTGAGGGGTGTACTCACTTTTTTTTTTTTTTTTTTTTTTTTTTTTTTTTGTGAGATACTGTATGTACAAAAATTTTCAGCATGTTGTCTTCTGACAAATTGCTAATGTGCTACATGAGGAGACATGAAGGTGCAATAGGTAGGACGTGCTATCAGTCTACTTCCTTGGGCCATAGAAACCAGAAGCCAGTTAGTTCATCAGATTTTCTCTAGTCAGCTTGGCACGAACCCTGACGGTTCCCTGGGACTTTTCCAAAGCAAAGAAATGATTTCCAAAAGCCAGTTAGATCGCCGTTTGGGTGCAGGTTCCACTCAAATATATTTAATTTTGAATGTCAATTCTTTGTAGAAAAAGTGAAGAGTAATATACTGACAGGTGTCCCTGACAGACACAGATACTTTTTGGAATTTGTAAGGCAAAGGGCATACTATGTAGCTGTGATACTGTATAGTGCAGCTCAGTTAAGATCTCCACCAATTGTAATTGGGTAATTGTATACTCGACAATCAAGTTGTGCATGATTGCTAAGTGCCACTATCAGTCTGAATAATGATCATGTCATTCTGATCAGATTCTTTCTTATGCTGCTGTTGCAGCTGCCAGGGTCTCCGGTTACGGGGATAAAATCGAAAAACGATGCTTTAAAGAAAATGGAAAGAGTAAAGATTAAGCTTACATTTTTATCTGATGAAGACAATTAATGTCTCAAAGAAATTCAGAAGTGCTGATTTTCAGGTTTAGAAAAAATAAAAAAAGCCACTTACAGGAAATCCAGGTCTGATATTAAGGAGGGAAACATGGAATATGGGCACTTGAAGCAGACGGACTAGGAAATCAGCTTTGGATTAACTCCTCTGTCTACTGTAGGGCTTGGTTTTGATGCTTGCACATTGCTGAGAAGACTGTAATTCGAAGGCAGACTCAAGCAGTGAGGGGAATAACCTGACATTTTTACCTAGATGGCCAAGAATCTTTTTTTCGGAAACTGCTGCCTGGATCACAGTATGATTTCTTAATTATGGTGCTTGACCAATGTCTGAAAAGAGCATTAAGTCTACGTTTTACAATTCTTTAAATAAGTTATAACCACCTAACAGATCTACTGTGTAATGATGTAGCCAAAAAAAGATTTGGAAAAAGTTTGACTTTAGACTTTATTAATCCAGAATGCATTCCGCAAAAATAATAATAATAATAATAATAATAATAATAATAATAATAATAATATCATGTGTTCTATGTCCACAATCTGCCTTTAATTTAACTTGAAAATCAGTCAGGCTTTTAACAGAATTGTTTATTTTTTTTTTTACATTTCGTTTTTTTTCTTTTAAATTAGATAATCAATGCAGTATAACATTTACAATTTCAGAGCTCAGACAAAATTGCAATCTACAGTAATACAGTTGTGAAGCACTATACGCCATGCTATGGAATAAAGAAAGCAATATAAAAAAGAAAATCTAACATGGTTTAACTTTGTAGGGTAAATAATAATCAAAAAGCAATTGTTTTTTTTTTATTTTTAACTTAAATTTTTTATTTAAACTAGACATGTGCACTGCCGAAAAATTAATTAGTTTTCGTTTCATTCATTTTTTTTTTTTTTACGGGTCATTCGTAAATTAGAAAATCTGAAAATAAGAAAGAAAATACAAGAAAATCTAAAGAATAACTAACTAACTAACTAATAACAAACTATTAAATTATAGGTATTGGAATTTCCTTTAAAATTTGGATCTTAGTGAACGTAACGAATACAAATTTATCCGAAGTTACGAATTATCCAAAATAACGAATGCTGCATCTAAACAAATGTAACAGAACAAATTAATAATAAATAATAATAATAATAATAATAATAAAACTTTTTATTATTATTATTATTGTTATTTATTATTATTCATTTGTTACATCCCATTCGTTTAGATATGGCTTTCCCTATTTCGGATAATTCATAACTTCAGATAAATTTGTATTCGTTACGTTCACTAACAGCCAAATTTGAAAGGAAATCCCAATAACTATAATTTAATAGTTAGTAATAGTTAAGTTATTATTAGTTAGTTATTATTTCAGATTCTCAAATTTTGGGGTTTTCAAAATTCTGAATTTTCAAATTTAAGTATATTCAGAAAAGTTTGTTAAATGGGTTTTCGTTAACTCAGATATTTCCGAATTAACAAATTTTTCCAAATTTGTTAAAAACTAATTCGGAACGAAACAAATTGCACATGTCTAGTTGAAACTTAAGAAACAAGTTTTACAAAAAGTGCACATAATGCCCATACAGGAGAAGCATTGAAAAGGCATTACAAACCAAACATGTCCCTTTCATTTTTTTTTATCACTTTTATTGTAAACATCCCTTGTGACAGTAATAGGCAGTGACAGGTACTCTTTATGGAGGCATTTGGAGTCTATAAGACCCTAAATATCTCCTTTGCACTTAAAATCAAGTTTTGAATACTGTAATTTAAACCTTTAAGGCTTCCGTAAACTGGAAGCAATGTCATGACATTGCTTCCAGGTTACTAGATCCAAGACCCGATAAAAGCCGATTCAATGTTCGGGTCTCCAGCCAGCTAGCGTACATGTTGGCTGATCACTCGGGCCTCCCTGTGGGACGGGAGAGCCCATGTGAGCCGCAGAAGGGATGTCCCCTCCGGCTGCTTGTGATAACAATTGAGCGGCTGCTTAGCCCCATCGATTGTTATCATAAGAAAGCCAACTGCCGGATCTAAAAAACAGTACTGGGGTGATGTATGCAGCTGCCGGATTCACCCCGGTACAACCCCTTGAAGCCAAGGCTGCATATTTGCATTACATCGACATGAAGGGCAAAACCAGCACTGAAGATAAACCACGCAGTAAGAGACCATCAATGTTGGACAGCCTACACCCCTCCTTCTTCGTCAAGAACTCAATGACAACACACTGCTTCTGCTTGGAATCTATTATTTACCTGCAATGAGAAAGAAGAGGGTTAACCTCCCTGGCTGTATGATTATTTCAGATTTTTGGTGTTGAAAGCGGTACCATTATTTTTCATGGAAATTTGGCGTTTTATATTGTAGGCCTGTAATTCTTAGGAATAACACACTTAAATCTGTCCAAACAAGAGTCATACCGGGTATGATAAAGTTTGAAACACAAAATCATAAATTATAATATAATAAATAACTATAAATAATTATATCAAATAATAATATAATAATAATAAAAATTATTCAATAATGTAATCAAATCAAAAACACAGAAATTTGCTCATTTGCAGGATTTTCGCTGTCATTACTTTTTCAGTGTTTGATGATGAATTTCCCCACAAATCACTATCACTCCATACTGCGAGTGATTATAATTTATTATCGCTGTTTTCTAGCTGGTCTAAAACCGCTTTTGATGTAAAGAGACGGTTTTGGTTGCTATGGACAATCTCCAGTTTCCAGGCAGAAAGAACAGTATATATCATATAAAACTGCATGCAGGGTACGGGACAAACCACTAGGGACAAAGGGGATGTGAAATCATTTCATACAGTAATGTAATCTGTAAGATTACAGTGTACTGTATGTGTTGTGTGTGTTTCACTTTTTGAATTTGGCGCTGTTCTCCGTCCCCGTGCGTCGCAACGCTCACAGGGAACGGAGCTCGGCTCTGTGATGAATCGAGCGGAGGACGAGCCGCTCACACTGCGGGGGGACATCGCAGGATCCTGGGGACAAGGTAAGTAAGCTCTTCCTGGATCCTGCGATGCGATCCTGGCTCGGGGGTTACTGCTTTTGGTTCTGAAAATCCACCCCGAGCCAGACTCGGGAATACCGCCAGGGAGGTTAAAAAAAACAGAACAAAATAATAATAAAAAAAATAATAATAATAGAAACATATAGAAAACAAAAAATTCCAAGTGTCCTGTGTTGCAAGCTGTGACACTTTCAGGTGTATTTACTTTATCCCAACATATACCGTATGTATCGGCATATAACACGCACAGGCGTATAACACGCACCTTCATTTTAGGAGGGAAGTTTCAGGAAAAAAAACTTACATTTTAATTAAAGAACTTTGAAGCAAAATAAGGGTCAGTGCCCATCAATGCAGCCTCATAATTGCCCATCAATGCAGCTTGATCAATGCCCATCTGCAGTCTTACAATTGCCCATCAATGCCCATCTGCAGTCTCACAATTGCCCATCAATGCCCATCTGCAGCCTAACAATTGCCCAACAATGCAGCTTGATCAATGCCCTCCAAATTGCAGTATTGGTGTATAACACGCACACACTATTTGCACCCGATTTTTAGGGTGAAAAGGTGCGTGTTATACACCAATAAATACAGTACTCAAAAACTATATTCTATAGTGCAGCGCAACACTTAAAAATTCATCAATTAAATGCAGTCCATCCACCCAGTGCTTCTTGTGTGAAAAAATAATCCAAACTTCTTAATATGAATGATAAATCAAATTCCTTGCGACAAGTGATCCACCACCAGCTGAATTGCCTGCTCACCTCCCACAAGAAAATCAAAACCCCATTATTATCATCCAACAGCAACTAAGAGCTCCAGACATAACACTTCCTTGCTCCTCTTCCAGTCTCCTGGAATCGGCTCTTCCTCCCGGCTTTTCTACTCTCACGATGACCACCACATGTTATATGGGACAGAAAGGCAACACCATAGTGTTCTCCATATAAAACAATTTATTGTCCCCCACAGATTAAAAACAATCTCGCATTTGCATAAACATATGCCCAATCGCTCACCACTTCAAACTTGATGGCGGCGTGACGTCACAGACTCGGCTCCACCCTTATAGATGCGTTGAGCCTTCCTGTTGGCTTCTACTTTGGGCTTTGGACCAGTGCTTTGTGCACCGCTCTTCTCAAGACCTCCTACTCTCAAGCTCTCTCGTCTCCTCCTCCCATGCTCATCTCCAGGATTTCTCCAGAGCCTTTCCCATCTTTCTCCAACTAATCCTCTACCACTTTCATCAGCTCATTCCCCACAGTTACAACCTTTTGTACCACTTGCCCCACCCTATTAGATTGTAAGCTCTTCTGAGGCCCTCTTAATCCTCTTGTATTTTATTGTATTATAACTGTATTGTCTCCCTTTTATATTGTAAAGCGCTGCGTAAACTGTTGGCGCTATATAAATCCTGAATAATAATAATAATAATAATGTGTTTATATATATATATATATATATATATATATATATATATATATATATATATATTTTTTTTTTTTTTTTTTTTTTTTTTTTTCTAGGTAAATATATTTCTAAAGGTGGTATTGACCTGAAATTTTCACCACATGTCGGTAACAACCCATGCAATCCATACATACAAAGAGACCAAAACAAATACATTCAGGAATGAAGTTATGTGTAATAAAATGGAATGACATGGAAAAAGAATTGAACACACTAACTAAAATGTATTTAATACTTGGTACAAAATCCTTTGTTGGTAATAACAGCTTCAAAACACCTCCTGTGTGGATATACTAGTGGCATGCATTGCTCAGGTGTGATTTTGGGCCATTCTTTACACACAAACAGTCTTCAAGTCTTGAAGGTTCTGTGGGCTTCTTCTATGAACGCTGATCTTTAGTTATTTCTATAGATTTTCTATTGGATTTAAGTCAGGTGATTGGCTGGGCCATTCTAGCAGATTTTTTTTTTTAAACCAATTGAGAGTTTCCTTGGCTTTGTGTTTGGGATCATTGTCTTGGTGAAATGTCCACCCTCCTTTCATCTTCATCATCCTGGTAGATGGCAGCAGATTTTTATCAAGAATGTCTTAGTACATTTTTCCTTTCTTCAATGATATGAAGTTTGCCAGTACCGTATGCTGAAAAACAGCCACAGACCATAATGTTCCCACCTCCAAACTTCACTGTTGGTATTGGGGTGTTTTTGGGGTGATGTGCAGTGCCATTTGACCTCCAAACATGGTGTGTATTATGGCATCCAAAGAGTTTAATTTTGATCTCATCTGACCAGACTATATTCTCCCAGTATTTCACAGGCTTGTCTAAATGATGTGCAGCAAACTTTAAACAAACTTCAGCATGCTTTTTCTTCAGCAATGGAGTCTTGCGTGGTGAGTATGCATACAGGCACTGCCTGTGCTTTGTGCACTGGTGAGCAATCATGTTGGAACAGGAAGGGGCCATGCCCAAACTGTTCCCACAAAGTTGGGAGCATAAAATTGTCCAAAATGTCTTGGTATGCTGACGCCTTATGAGTTCCCTTCACTGGAACTAAGGGGACAAGCCCAACCCCTTAAAAATAACCCACACCATAATCCCCCCTCCACCAAATGATTTGGACCACTGCACAAAGCAAGGTCCATAAAGACATGGATGAGCAAGTTTGGGTGGAGGAACTTGACTGGAGTCCTGACCTCAACCCGATAGAACATCTTTGGATGAATTACAGCAGAGACTGCGAGCCTGGCCTTCTCATCCAACATCAGTGCCTGACCACACAAATGCACTTCTGGAAGAATGGTCAAATATTCCCATAGACACACTCCTAAACCTTGTGAACAGCCTTCCCAGAAGAGCAGAAGCTGTTATAGCTGCAAAGGGTGGGCCAACTCAATATTAAACCCTATAGACTTAAGCCTCGTACACACGATCGGATTTTCCGCAGACAAAACCTTGTGTGCCTGGATTTTGTCCTGAATACAAACGGCAAGGAATTGTCGGCCAACAAACACAAACGTAGTGTCGTACTATGTGTTTTTTCAGCTCTTTAGCGCCACCCTTTGGGCTCCTTCTGCTAATTTCATGTTAGTAGAAGTTTGGTGAGTGTTGATTTGCGCTTTTCAGTTTGCGCTTTTCATTTTGTGCTTTTCAGTTCGTTTCTGAACGGCTGTTCGTCAACCAGACAGGTTGCGTAATCAGCAGGGATAACGTGTTATTTATTATTGGCCTTGGAGTTATTGCTTTTTCATAAAATCGGAAAAGAAGCCTGCAAAGAAGACAACGGGTTCGCTCAAATGTCCAAGCTGCTGCCCCATGCAATTTCGAAGATCTATAAGATATTTTTCATCTGAAATGAAATTTGATTAATAAAAAACACACAGCATTTTTTTTTATTTATCATTAACTCTTCCATATCATTTATAAAGTGCCCATGCCAGTGCAGTCCAGGAACAGGAGGAGGAGGAGTTCTTGGACCAAAAATTGGTTGCTTTATTAATCGTGACCAATTATGTCATAGGCCTTTGTTGCGGGAGCTCCAGGAGAATAATATAGATGATTTTCGGAATTATCTTCGGATGACGGACCCCTGTTTTTACCAACTCTTGGCATTGTTGACCCCCTATATTAAGAAGCAGGACACATGCATGAGGCTTTTATTTTATTTTTTGGTTGAATAATAATGATTTGATTTGTTATATTTTCTATATTTTTGGATGCATAGAACGCACTTTTTGGTTAAGTTCTATTGGCATGTCTAATTTTTTTTTTTTTTTTTTTTTAATGCACAATAAAAAAATTGTGGAGAATAATATTTGGCTATGTGTTTTACTTCAAATGAATAGTTTGGGAGTAGGCAGTTTCATTTAAAAAAATACAATGTAAAATTGACAAGGGACACCAACATAGTTGTATCTTTGATCTTAAAAACTACGGGATAACATATTAAGTTACGTTTTGTTAAGTATAGTGCTGTATAGATGTACTTTCATGTAAAATTGTATTACTATTTATTATGAAAAAAAACGACGGGATAATGGTGTAACTTGCCTCCAAAAAAAAAAAAAAGCATAATAATATTATTCTTGATATCACTAGAAAAAAAAACGCCTTTGAAAATTTGTTTGCAATAATTCCATCAGTATCACCAGCAAAGCAGCTTCATTATTATCCCATTAAAGAAGAGAATTGTGCGCTGCATTTGGAGATTTCATCATTTGCAAATGTTAATTCTCCACTACGAACGCCAGTTTACAAGAGCGACCGCTTCTGGCTCGTCCTTGCTTTCGAGCATGCGTGTTTGTACTTTGGACATTTGTCCGCGGAAAATCCGACAACAATTGTCCGATGGAGCGTACAATCGAATTTTCCGCCAACAGCCTGACATCGAACATTTGCCATCGGAAAATCCGATCGTGTGTACGAGGCTTAAGACTGGGATGCCATTAAAGTTAATGTGTGTGTAAAGGCAGGCGTCCCAATACTTTTCGTAATATAGTGCGTATAAATTAGGGCTGTTACTGATTAAAATTTTTATGTTTGATTAATCGATTTTATTTAAATCGATTAATCGACTAATTTTGACGCACATGGGAGAAAGGGGGCGTGACCGGATGGAGGAGGGTGTGTGTGTGAGAGAGTAGGTGCCTGTCCACCTCTCTCTATCTTTCCTCCGCTCTACCCCCGAGAATTCTGCGACTTGCGAGAACCTGCCTATGAAGCCGGTCCTCATGTACCTTGTTAGTGCTGCGGGATGGATAGGTGAAGACCGAGGGACGCGGCGACGCTGAAGTGTAAAGCTTCGGTTTGAAAAACCTGCTGACTGCAACAAGCGACGAGATCCTGGAGACGTGATAGGCTGCCTCCCCCGCTCCGTCATCAACCGTCATTAACCAGCGACAGACAGCTGACGGCTGGACGCGCAGAGAGAGCGACCAGCGCCTGCTGATAGGCTGGTACCCCTTCCCATGCCATTTACAAGCGCCGGGGAGCTGAGAAATCTTCAGCGGCAGCAGCGAACAGTGGCACAGAGCAGAGCTGTAACAGAGGAGAGAGTGGAACATCACAAGCGGAGACGAAGGGGGGCCAAAAAGACAAAAACTAACCCTAAGGAGGGACGCATGCTGAGAAAGCCCACAAGGACTCTAAAAAGAGCCGCCCGAGCGCCCGAGCGACCCTGGAGGGGTGAAACCGAGGACTAGCAACTGTCTCTTTGGACTCTGGTCTCTCTTGCACCTTGGTACCCTGAAAACACTTGACAACAGCCATCAAAGGGGGCGAAAAGAGAGAGCCTCCCCTTGGCTGAGGACATCTGAGGGGTAAGTGAAACTATACTGCAAAGATACCCTGTAAAGTGATTTGTGACCAGAGTCTAGCCAGAGGGAAGGATACTTTGGAAGTGGTACCAAGAAAGAAAGGCAAGCCTGTATAGGACATTATTAATCCACTTTTTTCAACATATTGCTACTGCCATATTGCCTATTGCTCACTGATTTGAACCCCCACAGTACAGTGAAAAGTTTAAGGAGGAGATATTTTGGTCTGAAGGGAGCCAAGGGGAAGGAGGGAGAGGAAGGGGAGAAAAAGAGGAAAAAACCGTATCTGCCAAACCTCCCCCCCCCAAAGAAATCCCACTCCTGTAAGCCGGGTTGGCGGGCGGAAGATAATTAACCATAGTCGTGATAAATCTGGTCTATTGGAAGGGGACAAGGGAGGCCGAGCGGGATAGTGGAAAAACCTGCAGTACATATTATATGAGCCAGCGTGTTAGTATGCCGTCACAACGCACCACTAAAGCAAGTCAAGCCGCAAGTCAAACAGCTGCAAAGCTGGAGAAATTTGCTCATATTCCAGGACAGACCCCCCCCAAAAATTCCCAGCAAGGCCAACAGGGACATACCAATAAACAAACTGGAGTGGCGGGTATAAGGAAAAGTCAAGGGCAAAGCAATCCACCATTGATATTGGAGTTGGGTGACCCAACGGGGAGATCCCAGGTCCAAATGCTTGAGACAGCTCGAGAGCCACTATCGGAGGAGGGGGCAGCAGCAGACCCCGAACCTTCATTAAAAGAGGTCCTGAATGTAGTGAATTCCTGCAGAGACTGTTTGAGAGAAGTGACGGCTCAACTTAAAATAATACAGGATGAGCTCTCCCATGTGAGACATGATATACAACAAGTCCAAGAGAGGACCTCAGCCTTGGAGGAGAGAGTGGGACTGATTGAAGATGACCTGGCCCCCCTTAAAAAAGAGATTAAAGCTATGAAAGATCAGCTAGTTAAACAAGAAAACAAAATGGACGAAATGGAAAACAGGATGAGGAGAAAGAACATACCTATAGTAGGACTACCCGAATATAGTGAGGGCCCAGACCCAGTGGGGTTCCTCGAAAAGTGGTTTATTGAGGTGTTAGGCCAGGAGAACCTCTCACAATTTTTTGCAATAGAGAGAGCGCATAGAGTCCCTACCAGACTCCCCTCGTCAGGAGCCCCTCCAAGACCCCTGCTGGTTAAAATCCTACACTTCAAGGATAAAGTGTCCATTACCCGTAGAGCTAGAGAAATGGGGAATATTTTGTATAAGGGCTCCAGGATATCATTTTACCCAGACTTTTCTCCTGATCTACAAAAAAAGCGAGCAAAATTTGGAGAGGTGAAACGCAAACTACGCCAAGAAAACCTGACGTATGCACTACTATACCCGGCAAGACTACGACTAACCGCTCTTGGGGGGCCTATCTTTTTTGACTCCCCGGAGGGGGTGGAAGAATGGCTGAAGGCCCACAAAGAGAGACTCTAGTAGACTCCTATTTTTGTCTTTTTTTTTTTTTTTTTTTTTTTTTTTTTTTTTTTTTTTTTTTTTTTTTTTTTTTTTTTCTTTTTCTCTTTTGTCTTCTTTTTCTGCCCTTTAGCCAGGGGTGGAAATCACTACAATACCTATCTTTAAACCACAGCACGGTTTTGGGGTTTTTCTCGGGGGGGGGGGGTGGGGGGGGGGGGGGGGGGTGGGAGGAATAGGGAAACAGGAGAACAATGAGCAGGGTGTCGCGGATTTGGAAGGGACACAGCTCAGGGCTCTCCAGGTGTATAGGATGTCTTATGGTATTTGTGTTTTTTGTCATTTACGGTAAATTTCTGGGTACATGGGGTGGGTGGGATAGGGTGGGGAAGGGAGGGGGGATAAGGTTGAGTAAATCTATACTTAAAGAGATACTAAGATTGTGTGTATGGAAAGGTCACAGCAAGAAGCCCCCGGGTACGCCTGGAAAGGCAATGCGAGGTTTGAATAGGAAGGATGGACGACACGAGTGGATGAAATGGTATGAACTGAATAGATTGAGTAACACGGAACCTAGGAATGTGAGGGGGAGGGAGGAATGGAAGAGGTTCACTAAAGAGAACATAATGCTTTTTGTAACTTTCTCCTTTTTTTTCTCTTTTTCTTTTTCACTATATATTAGCACGAGACAGGTAGCTCGCACAGGCACAAGTTTAAAAAGCAATAGGGAATATGTAGAATCACAATTTTTAAGGAAAAATTTCGTAGTATACTAATGACTGAAACTTCACAGAAAACACGAAAGAAAATCACAATATGCTCATGGAATGTAAGAGGGTTGGGGGACAGGGGAAAAAGAGCAGCAGTTCTAGCTGCAGTAAATATCCAAAGGGCCACGGTTGTATGTTTACAGGAAACACACCTCACAAATAACACTACACCCCAACTGGGATGGGGAGGGTTCAAGCCCCAGTTTCACTCGTGCCACACAACCTACTCTCGGGGGGTTAGTACCTTGATTAAATCGGGGGCTCCTTTTAATTGTCTACAGACGAGAATAGATGAACAAGGTCGGTACATTTTTATACACTGCACAATTGAGGATAGAAATATGATTTTGGCCAACATATACATCCCCCCGCCTTCCAATACAGATATTCTCTATGAATTGATAGAATTTGTACTGGACAAACCGGGAGTCCCTCTGTTGATAGTGGGTGACTTTAATATGGTCATTGACCAGAAATTAGATAGATTCCCACAGGGGACAAAACGGGGAGAGACGATAGATTACCGCCTATCCCAGGTAATGGGTGAGGCAGGTTGGAAAGATATATGGAGAACATACAACCCCCAAACCAGGGGGTACTCCTGCTTTTCCAGAACATATTCTACTTTGTCCAGAATTGACCTAGCCCTGGGTAACGAGGAGGTGACCATAATGGTGAATGATGTAAAGTACTTATCAAGGGGTCTCTCAGACCACTCACCAGTGATAGTATCCCTGGACCTAGGGGAGGGTACTTCCGTAAGAGAGTGGAAAATAAGCCCATCATGGCTGGAACTCATTAAAGACCCACAGGTAGTATCAGAAGCTCTAGCTGAATATATCAATTTAAACTCTGGCACCGCCCCTCAAGGAGTAGTGTGGGATACGCTTAAAGCTTACCTCCGAGGGCTACTGATCCAACAGATATCAAGAATAAAAAAAAAATCTTTCGAAAGCGAAGCAAGGGCATCAGAACGAGTTACCCTTCTAGAAAAGCAGTATATAAATGACCCGACATCTGAAAACCTAGGGGCTTGGGTAGAAGCACAACGAATATACCGTCTAATAATGGTGAGAAAAGCAGAGAATAAACATATGTTTCATAAACAAATTGCATTTGGGGAAGGGGAAGGTATAGGCCGGATGCTGGCACATTTAGTAAGAACAAATTCACCACCATCCATAGTACCCATAATTAATACTATCGAGGGCAGGACATCTACGCATACACCCGAGATTGTAAATAGATTTAAAAATTATTATGAGGAACTGTATAGTTCCAACCAGGAGGGAGGAGGGAAGTCAATGGACGCTTTCTTCAATGAGTTGAAGGTCCCAGGTCTCTCGCAGGAGGATAGGGATATACTTGATAGACCTATAACCCTGAAAGAGATCCAGCAGATTGTGCGGGAAATGGCGGGACAAAAATCACCAGGCCCAGATGGCTTACCGGTCGAGGTCTATCGGCACTTCGGGGGGGTACTACTCCCGGAGTTGCTGAAGACCTTTAACTAGTCAGCAACAAAGAAAGAACTCCCTGTGTCCATGACGCAATCTACTATTATAGTAATACCTAAGGAGAATAAGGACCCGCTCAGGCCCTCTTCATATAGACCCATCTCCCTGCTCAACATAGATGCCAAAATCTTGGCGAAGGTGCTGGCAAATAGACTTAATAGGGTGATAGAGGGGCTAGTACACCCCGACCAGTCAGGGTTTATTCCGGGGAGATCCACGAGTATAAACATCCGACGGGTCCACTTGAATCTTCAAATACCCTCCGATGAAGAGGGGCAGAGAGCCATTCTCTCCTTAGATGCGGCCAAGGCTTTCGACACCCTGGAGTGGGGATATCTGTGGAGAGTCCTGAGTGAGTTCCAGATAGGACCCGCATTTATAAACTGTATTAAACTGATGTATAAATCACCCGAGGCGAGGGTTAGAATAAATAACGACCACTCTACCAGGTTTCGATTGCTGAGGGGGACGAGGCAGGGGTGCCCATTGTCGCCCCTTCTCTTCGCCCTCGCGATCGAACCCTTGGCCATCTCCATAAGATCTTGCCCAGCGATAAAAGGCCTGAGAAGAGGGATGGAGGAGGAAAAGGTGATCCTCTTTGCGGACGACCTCCTACTACTACTTGGAGATGTCCAAGGATCATTAAAAGAAACAATGTCAAAACTGGGAGGCTTTGGGAACTTCTCGGGGTTGAAGATCAATTGGGGAAAATCTAGCCTCTTACCCATAGACGAGATGGAAATTGCCCTACCCCAGGAAGCCACACGATTCCAAATAGTCAATCAAATGAAATATCTCGGTGTATACATCACAAAGGACCCTAAAAAATATCTAGTAAATAATTTAATCCCACTTTTGACTAAATTTAAAGAGAAAACAAAAATCTGGAAGAAACTCCCGCTATCTGCAGCGGGCCGCTGCAATCTGGTTAAAATGATTTTTTTGCCCCAACTTTTATATGTTTTGCACAATTCCCCGGTATGGATCTACAAAAAATGGTTCCATAAGATAGATACCATATTTAGGGAATTGATTTGGAAGGGAGGAGCAGCTCGCATTAGTTTAAAAACATTACAGCTCCCGAATGGGGAAGGTGGAGTTGCACTCCCCCATTCATTTGACTATTTTGTAGCGGCCCAGCTCCAGTATATGGGTAGAAGCGATCAAAGGGAAACTCTATTAGGGAACTTTTTTCAGATGCCGGTAGTGGAGGCCTTGGAGGCAGGTCAGGTAATGCGAAGGGCCCCTACTTTTGAACTAATGGGTAAGATTTGGGAGACGGCCAAGGAAATCCTGGGATATAGTGGGTTCACAAAATATTCACCCCTATGGAATAATGGTAGACTGGGGGAACTTCAGAAAATAGGACCAATCAAGGAATGGGAAAGGCGTGGTATAAAATGGCTTCACCAACTCTACCAAAATGGTAAATTTAAGTCCTTCCAAGAGCTGAGAGAGCAATTTGCAATCCCGAGAAATTCCTTCTTTAGATATCTTCAAGTTAGACACGCTATGACATCACAATTCGGTGAAACAGAAATCGAATGGAGTGATATACCGGCACTACAGGTCATAATCGAATCAGGAACGACGAAAGGCCTAATATCCAAAACCTACCTAAGTTTAAATAGGAAAAGAAAGGAGAAACAACAGGAACTACCTGCTAGGAGGAAATGGGAAAGAGATGTGGGAGATATAACCCCTGTCCAGTGGGAAAGAATCCTAGAGCTTGCCCAGTGCGTATCCCTATCCCCGCCCCAGAGGATGTCTCACTTATTCCTATTGTATAGGGTATATTATACGCCGCAAAAACTATTTCTGTTTGGACGGAGACAGGATGCCACGTGCCCAAGATGTGGATGGCTAGAAGGGGACATGATCCACATGTTCTGGAGATGTCCTAAACTATTCCGGTACTGGATGGAGGTGGTGGAAACAATTACCCATGTCTTCGAGGTACCCATAGAAGTAGAGCCTATGACGTGTGTACTGGGGTGGCTAGAGGGAAAGGGAAAACCAAAGGGTACTGGCTTGGCGATTCTGAGATGCCTTTTCCAAGCCAGGAAACTTATAGCCCAGAGATGGCAGTCTTCCACCCCTCCATCCAGTGGGGAATGGGAACAGAACATGAGCATGGTGATCCTAAAAGAAAGAACATTATATATTAGGCAGGGCTGTATTCATAAATTCGATGAGCTATGGAAAAAATGGTGTGAGAAAAAAGAAAGTGAATGCATGAGCGCATAAAACGGCCAGAGGTGTGAGAAAGAGACAGGACTAGATATCAAAGAAGGTATATGGGTTTGTAATTAAGAAGTGGAACAGAGAGGAAGCCAAGTATAGGTTGAATGGAAGAATGGGTAGGGCGGAAGATGGAAGGGATGAGTGGTTTGTTTGGAGATGGAGGGTGTAGATAGGTGGAGCAAGAGGGGAAATGGGGGACAAACAGGCAATCTCCCCATTTATGTTTTCCGTCTTTCCCCCCTTTGATCTCCTTTTTTTTTCTCGATGTGCCTATTTTAAATATACTGTTCTCCAAAGAATGAATGGAGGAGAGAAATGTATGTTTTGTAAGTATATAATGGAAAAATTGAATAAAGATATAAAGTTTAAAAAAAAAAATTTTGACGCACATACAGATCCAACTTGGTCTAACTAATCACTCTCACCTTATGGCATGGACCCTGTGCAAACAGGTGGACATGCAAGCGGGTATCACAAAGGGTTAACACGGACCATAAACTTCTCTCACGTCTCCTTAGATCTCAGCAAGGACGCCAGGCCATGGGTAGAAAGAAAAGATCTAAGTGCTCACCGCTTATGTATAAGATTTCATTTTTGTGTTCAAACACAAACTACTCACATAAAGATGATAAAAACACAGCATGTAAAGCCGACAATCGTGTTAGTTCTGTAGGGCAGCAGCGGGTGACGTCATGCGTAGCTCCTCCCCCGTACGCGTTACGTTCAATCAGAACTTCAACGTCACCGGACTCCTCCCCCCTTCCCTTCATTAGCAGACGGAGGCACATGGGGAAGGGGGGAGGAGTCCAGTGACGTTGATGTCCGTGACGTCACCGGATCTCCGACGGAACTCCCTGAAGATCCGGAAACCGGCGGAGAGGTGAGTACCGATCAAAAGAATTTTGATCGATCAAAAAAATTAATCGATTAATCAAGGAATTAATCTTTAATTTCCACAGCCCTAGTATAAATATATACATATATATATATACAGGCATACCCCACTTTTAAGTACACAATGGGGTCTTTTTACTAAAGCTGGAAAGTGCAAAATCAGGCTCACTTCTGCATAGAAACCAATGAACTTCTAACCCCAGCTTGTTCAATTAAGCCTGCTGATAAAACCTGGAAGCTCATTGGTTTCCATGCAGAATTGAGTCTGATTTTGCACTTTCCAGCTTTAGTAAATAAACCCCATTGTGTACTTAAAAGTGGGGTATGCCTATATATATATATATATATATATATATATATATATATATATATTTTTTTTTTTTTGCTGCATAAACTGTCAACGCTAAGTATCTCAAAGAAATAAAATAAAATAAATAAAATATTAGTGTAGTTGACATTCTGCAGCTTGATTTCTTAGGTACTGTAGAGATACGTGGAAAAATTGTGTGTCTGTGCCTCCCATCTCTTCATCATACTGACAGCTCAGCTTACATAGGACAAAAAAAGGGAATCTTCTTATATATCAGAGAATTTTCTTTTTTCTAACCTGCTTTGCTATAACATGCTTAGGAGGTATTAGCACACATAGGTCTTTTTTTTTTTTACACATGCCTGACTATTAATGGCATAGGGACTTTATAAATGATATGGAAGAGTTAATGATAAATAAAAAAAAATTCTGTTTGGTTTTTATTAATCAAATTTTATTTCAGATGAAAAACATCTTATAGATCTTAGAAATTGCAGGGGGTACCAGCTTGGACATTTGTGCGAACCCCTTGTCTTCTTTGCAGGCTTATTTTCCGATTTTATGAAAATTGATCAGCCACTAAGTTTTGTGGTCGTTCTTAATAACTCTCCAAAGTACAGATTCGCTGTCATCTCTCTCTCATTTTAACTTAACAGCATCAAAGCAAACTGTTAAGTTCCCTATTTCATGGCTGGCGAAGGAGCATTCTGTGCAATTTAGGCCAATCTCACCTTCCCTGTAATCAGTGCTGAAGGTGCTATTAGGAGCTTAACTGGGTCACCACTGACAAATCAATCCATTAATTTCAAAGAACCAAGCAACTGGTTTCCAAAAGGCCGTCTTCACCAAGCGTGTGCCTCTCTCATCACCTTCTGATTTACTCTAACTAGGAAAGAGGATAAGTTAGTGTAGCAGGAAAGACAAAACGATTGTAGGGTGTATTAAAAGTAAGTGACCTGAATTGATATCAGACAGAGCACACTTGCTTCGGTGGGTAGCTAGAGGCCTTTGTTACCTTTCTGCCACCTTAGGACTTGTAAATACAGACATACACGGACAAACGGACTTGATTTTAACTCCTCGATTCCTGTAGGAATCGATTGACAGTATGCAACACAACTGCAAATTCGTTTTTTGGTTAGGCATGTGAATAAGAAAAATAGGTGCACCTAATAGGGAGTTGTATTTAATTGTATTTTAAATTTTAAAGCCTAAGTACAGCAAAAAAAAAGAAAAAGAAATTGAAAAAAAAAAAAAATTTTGAAAAAAAAAAAAAAACACACAAAAATCAGCACAGTGGGGTTGATTTTCTAAAGGCAAATAGACTGTGCACTTTGTACTCTTCAAGAACAGTTGCTCCAGAGCTTAGTAAATGAGCAGAAGTAGACATGTGCAATTCGTTTCGTTTTTTTTTTTTTCGTTTTTCGTTAAAATTCGTTATATTCGTTCATTCGTTATCGTACGAATGAACGAACGATTCGCTAAAAATTTTAACGAATGTTCGAATCAAACGAATCCGAAAAACAACGAAAATCCGAATTGACCAAATTAGAAACAACGAAACTACGAAAAAATAAAATCCGAAAAACGAAAACAGGAACAACAAAAATCAAAATGAACGAAAAAATTCGTACATTCGTACCTTTTTTTTTTTTGTTGAATTGGTAACTTTCCGTGTCCCTTACAATGGCGCTGCTTAACGTGCTTTGAATGGATTGAACGAAAAAATTCGTACATTCGTAATTTTTTTTTTTTTCGATTCGGAATTTTCCTTGTCTCTTACAATGGCGCTGCTTAACGTGCTTCGAATGGATTGAACGAAAAAAATTTGTACATTCGTAACTTTTTTTTTTCGATTCGTAATTTTCCGTGTCTCTTAAAATGTAATAATAGCATACACATTACATAAAATTATGAATAATGCTCCGATTACGAATGTACGAAAACAATGTTACGAAAGTACGAATAAATCAATCTAATGAAAGTACGAATGTAACTAAATCTACGAAAATACGAATGCGTCCGAATTTCGAATAAACGAAAATTAAACTTACGAAAATACGAATCGTTACGAATACCGACGACTTACGAATTTACGAATCGCTACGAATACGAACACCGACGACTTACGAATTTACGAATCAACGGAAACGAAAGAAACGAAACGAAAATAAACAAATTTTTCTATTGTGCACATGTCTAAGCAGAAGCTCTGCAGGCTTTAATCATCCAATCATGTGCAAGCAAAAATGCAGTTTTTTTTTTTTCCCCCATGCACGTGAAGCCTTACCTCATTTATTAAGCTGTGGAGCAACTGAACTTTGCAAAGTGCATTGTCTATTTGCCTTTAGTAAATCACCCCCTGTGACATAACTAATGCACACGGTCGGAAATTTTGACGGAAAAGGTCTGATTGGATTATGTTGTCGGAAAATCCGATTGTGTGTGGGCTCTATTGGACTTTTTCCATCGGAAATTCCGACGGAAAAAATTTGAGAGCAGGATCTAAAATTTTCCGACAAAAAAATCAGATCAGACTTTTTCCGATCGTTTGTAGAAAAGTCCGATGGACAAAGTGCCACGCATGCTCAGATCAAATTATGAGACCAAAGCTATTGGCTACTAACCTCTACGTAGTTCCGTAGTATGCAATGAACGTCACATCGTTCTGAACGATCAGATTTTCCGACAACTTTGTCCGACTGTGTGTATGCAACACCAGTTTCGGACAAAATCCGCCGGAAAAAATCAGACGGATTTTGTGGTCAGAATGTCCGACCGTGTGTACGGGGCATTACAGTCAGTAGAATGGGCACCTTTGGTAATGCCCCTGTGGCTATGTGGTGTAACATGGTAGCTGGCCTTGTCAACCTGCTGCCAAAAAAAACTTGCAAGATAATGGCATAATGTGCTAGTATGCATCACATACTAGCACATTATGAAATACTTACCTTAGAAGAAAGTCTAAGAAAGACATGTTCCCCCAGTGTCTCTTCCCGGTTCGCGGGCTGCGGCGCTGTGAGTGACCTGAGGCACGATGACGTCAATCCCATGCATGCACACGGGAGCCCTCACTTCTGGCGAGAAGCTCTAAGATCAGTATAAGGGACATAACTTACAATCAGTAGGATGTGTCTCTTGTGCTGATGCCTCTTTTGTTAAAGAGGAGGGCCCACAAAAAAAAAAAAAATTAAAAGTCAGCAGCTACAAATACTGCAGCTGCTGACTTTTAATAATCGGACACTTACCTGTCCCGGGGTCCAGCGATGTGGGGGAACGAGACCCGCTCGCGGCGCCGGCATTCTTAATGTGGGAACCCGGCTGTGGCTTCACAGCCGGGCACCCACTGCGCATGAGCGAGCGGCGCCGTGTGCCGTGATTCGACGCTCACTCATCTGGGACACATGACAGGTCCCAGATGACTGTGCGGCGCCTAGGGGAAGTGACTTTTAGCCCGGGCAATGAAGGTGGCAGACTACGAGGGACCCCCTAGCAACAGGCATTTAGAGGTGAGTAAAAACATTTTTTTTTCCAATTATTTTTATTTATTTTTTTTTATGATTTTTAAGCCACATTTTTTTTTGGGGGGCAACACCCCTTTAAGCGAAATCCTGCTCTGAATCAATAATGGTTAAAAATAAGGGGTTTACTCCTTATTCACTTTTATTGTGCCTTAGCTTAGTGCAAATATTCTATTTGGGTTGCAACCTGTCAAGTAACAAAGCCTTAGTTATCTAACATTCACAGCACCTTAGTTATCTAACATTCCCATCGGGCAGGGCCGGACTTACCATTGGGCTTGACTGGGCTCAAGCCCATGGGCCCCAACCAATAGGGGGCCCCGCCGAGATACATAGCTGAGTGTACTCGGCTCGGCTCGGCTCACAGTCACGCCCAGTTGCGCCCTACGAGGGAAATAACACAGGGACTGGGCGTGACTGTGAGCCGAGCCGAGTACACTCAGCTACTCTCGGCTCCGCTGGGAAACTGAGAGCAGCCGAGAGCCGCTGAGAGGACCCGAGAGCCACCGAGAGCCGCCGAGAGCCTCCGAGAGCCGCCGAGAGGACCCGAGAGTCGCCAAGATACACAGGACTCCTTTTTTAAACTTCAACACTGCAATGACAAGGCTGCAAATGACACTGGGGCAAGGCTGCAAATGACAAGGCTACACTGACAAGGCTGCAATGACACTGGACAAGGCTGCAGATGGATGGACAAGGCTGCAGATGTACACTGCATTGATGGGCATTTAAATGTAATTTTTTTCCTTAAACTTCCCTCCTAAACTTGGGGCGCGTGTTATACGTCAATAAATACGGTAATGTATAGAAGGTAGGGCCCGAAAGTGACTCAAGCCCAGGGGCCCCCACCACCCTAAGTCCTGCCCTGCCATCGGGGGTTTGTTGGCAGAGATGAGCTAAGTCAGAAGAGAATACTGGGCAAACAGCAATCTTTGAGAGAAGAGATTTCAACTACTAACTAACTAAAGGCAAAACTTGTTATTTCGTTTTGGATAGAATGGAGATGGATTGGAAAACGTATTAGGTTTTTATTGCTACCTCTGCCCCCCATAAGGGAGATTCCCCCTCTATTTCTCTTATTTACCTACTCTATTTATCATCGAAAGTGAAAGTAAAAGAAAACCCTAATTTTGGGTTGTCCTCGGAAAAGTAATAGAGGTGAAATTTTCCAATGGGGACACTAATTCTGGTGACCTGAGGGGTCCCCAAGGAATTCCCTTACTTTGCAGGGATTTTCATCTCACTTCCTGTTTTGGTTATGGGACAGGAAGTGAAGGTAAAACTTTACAATAGGATGCAGATGACAAAACATTAATTGACAGGGCTCCATTACTCTATCCAAAAAGAAAAAAAAATGTTTGATTATAGTTCTCCTTTAACATTTTAAGCAAAGGGATTTAGACTATTACAAAAACTCATAGGTAAAAGCAGATATTTCACCTACAAATGAGCTTTGTTCTGTTGTTAGCCCCCATGCTCTCCCATTGCTAGCTTTATCTATTAAAAAAGCTATAAATATTAATGGCCTGAAATCCTATTCTGCTCTACAAAGGGAATTTGCTTTGCCTAGGCAACAATTTTATAAATACCTTCAATTACGGCATTCCTTGCAGGCCCAAGCTCGCCATTCCAATCTGGTGCTGACTGACCACCCATTATTGTGAGTTACATTACGTGAACAAAATAAGAAAGGCATGATCTCACAAATTTATTCTACTGTAGTTGCGACTATCCAAGATGCGGATAAACTGCCATGTAGACGTAGATGGGACCAAGATTTGGGAGAGTTTAGGGCAAAGACCTGGGAAATTTGTTTACAGTCCATAACCTCTATCTCAGTCTCGCCTTTGAACAAATTGTCACAATAATTTCTATTACATAGAGCCTATCGCACCCCAATGCAACTCCACCGATGGGGAAGAATGGAGTCACCTATGTGCCCTAAATACTGTAGATCTCATTCACCTGCTATGACGTTGCCCGAAATTATTTCATTATTGGAAGAGAGTTTGAATGAGAGGAGTCAGCTGCACCACTGCGCTCCCCCTCCCTCGATCCAGAGTGACGTCATACAAGCGCCGGCTGGTCTGTGCGAGCGTCCAGAGTGGAGAGAGGTTGAGGTATATGTAAACAACCCATCCTATGCAGGAAGTTCCAGTGAGCCAGCCCATTCAAACGGAGCAGGAGAGGAGGTCACTGTGGAGCTATACATGCGCTATATCATTGGATGGCAGTGAGTGCAACTATTGTATGCTATACATTTGAACTCTTAATTAAACAATAATACACTAGGGTTGGCGTGCACTCTCTCTTGTGTTTTTTCATGTATTTCATTATTGAAAGGCTGTGACAAATACTACCTCAGCAGTATATATGATTAGATCCAATAGTTTGCTTGTTGGGTGTGGTGGACAAGGCCTTTTTTTATTCCTTTGATAAATATAGCAGTACTCAGGCTCTTGTATATTGCCTGTAAACAAATTGCCTGTTTTTGGTTGTCTCCTCACACACTAATGCCCCGTACACACGGTCGGAAATTCCGACAGCAAAATCCATCTGATTTTTTCCGACGGATTTTGTCCGACACTGGTGTTGCATATACACGGTCGGACAAAGTTGTCAGAAAATCCGATCATCCTGAACGTGGTGACGTTCGTAGAGGCTAGTAGCCAATAGCTTTGGTCTTGATCTGAGCATGCGTGGCACTTTGTCCGTCGGAATTCGCTACACACGATCGGAAAAAGTCCGATAGGACTTTGTTGTCGGAAAATTTGAGAGCAGGAGATAAAACTTTGTCCGCCGGAAAAAGTCCGATGGAGCCTACACACGGTCGGAATTTCCGACAACATTGTCCGATAGGACATTTTCCGTCGGAAAATCCGACCGCGTGTATGGGGCATAAGAAACACTGGATCGATCAGGTTAATTTTGTTCTTATAATGGAAACTTTGACTTATCAGCACATAAATGCTATTCATAAATTCTCTTATATTTGACAGGCATAGTTAGACACCCCATGGCTTGTCCCCCCTCCCCTCAACTGGTCATACATAGGCTGCTACATGTGTGAGGCTCCCATGATCTTCAGCATATTCTATTTGAATGGTTACTAACTACACTTTGAGGTTCCCACATTAATAGGGAAAGATGAGAACAGACAATTCACACTAGTACTCCCTATTCTCTCACATGGAGGTTGTTTGAGTTTTCCTCCCATTGGATAGCAAAAACTGTATACTGCGCACAGCCCTCTTGGAGGGGCTAGAAGTAAAGCAAAGTATATTTGTAGGTGAAAGGCCTTGAGGAAGTAGGAGCACCTTGAGTAGCATTGCATACAGTTAAGCAGGGGTCCAGTTTTAAGTTAATGAGTGAACTGACCCAGATTGCGCTGGTTCACACATTTGTAAAACGTGGTAAATCAATCAGCAGAACTAATGCTTTAGAATCACACTTTTAAGATGTCTATTTGAGCTTCCCAGGACTTCATTGACTGCTTCTATATCACCTCCAACGTAAGATGCCAGCAAGCCAGTCACTAATCCGAAAGGAAATCTCACATGAGTTTTAACATGGTAATGCCATTTTATAATTATTATTATTATTAAGGTACTTATATAGCACAGTCAATTTACACAGCGCTTTACATATACATTGTACATTCACATCGGTCCCTACCCTCAAGGAGCTTAAAAACTAAGGTCCCCAACTCACATTCTAGGGCTAATTTAGACAGAAGCCAATTAACCTACCGGCATGTCTTTGGAGTAATTTTAAAAGTAATTTTAATAATTTTATTAAAATAAAATTGAAACAGCTTTCATTAAAATAATATCTGGCTAAGGTTCTTGTTCAGGTGCTTCCTGCAACTCTCCCCATCTCTCAATTCTTCTCCTGCATTGTCACCCTGTCACGCAGTCTACTATAAACAAGCTCAAACTGGGCCACTGGAGCACCAGAGTATCCTCCGATGGGCCCCAAACTATGTGGCTCAAAAGTTATATTAAAAATGATTGACTTGGGGCTTTAAATTGTACTTGTTAATGTCATGCATGCCTCTCTGGGCCAAGTGTCCTACCCCTGGGGCCCCTAGCTAGGGATGAGACGAACACCCCCCGGGTTTGCTTCGCACCAGAACCTCCGAACGGACCGAAAGTTCGCATGAACGTTAGAACCCTATTAATTACAATGGACGCGAATGTTCGAAATCTAAACTGTTATTTATAACGGCCAATATGCATGTTATTGTCCTAAAAAGGGTTTGGGGACCCGGGTCCTGCCCCAGGGGACATGTATCAATGCAAAAGTTTTAAAAACGGCCGTTTTTTCTGGAGAAAATAAAAGTGAAATATTCCTTTAAATATCGTACCTGGGGGGTGTCTAAAGTATGCCTGTGAAGTGGCATGTGTTTCCCGTGTTTAGAACTGTCCCTGCACAAAATGACATTTGTAAAGGAAAAAAAGCCATTTACCTACTTAAGCCCCGGACCAATTTGCAGCCAAAGGACCAGGCCCCTTTTTGCGATTCGGCACTGCGTCACTTTAACTGACAATTGCTCGGTCGTGCAACGTGGCTCCCAAACAAAATTGGCGTCCATTTTTTCCCACAAATAGAGCTTTCTTTTGGTGGTATTTGATCACCTCTGCGGTTTTTATTTTTTGCGCTATAAACAAAAATAAAATATCCCCAAAAAATATATAAAAACATTTTTTTTCTCAGTTTAGGCCGATATGTATTCTTTTACATATTTTTGGTAAAAAAAATTGCAATTAGCGATTATTGATTGGTTTGCGCAAAAGTTATAGCATTTACAAAATAGGGGATAGTTTTATAGCATTTTTATGAATATTTTTTTTTTTTACTAGTAATGGCGGCGATCATCGATTTTTATTGTGACTGCGACATTATGGCGGACACATCGGACATTTTTGACACATTTTTGGGACCATTGTCATTTATACAGCAATTAGTGCTATTTAAATGCACTGATTCCTGTGTAAATGACATGACTGAATATTAGGCAGATGCCTGTGTTGCACAAATCAACTACACAACACCAGCAATGAGGGGGTAGATTCAGGTGTATGCTGTGCAGGAGGCACACTACACCCACTGTAACAGCGCTAAGTTAGGAAGCAAAGCTGACACTGTCCCTGCCTATCCTGCTCACTCCCTGAACACTACACTCACTGTAACAGCGCTATCTAAAGAAGTATAAAGCACAGCTGACACTGTCCCTGCCTATTCTGCTCTCTATGAACGCCGCACAACACTACACAAGGCCGCCGCACTGGCGGCCTTATATAGTGTGGGGCTGTACTAAACCCCCCTGAGCTATAATTGGCCACAGGCATCCTGCCTGTGGCCAATTATGGCTCTCCTCGCTGCCGGCGCTGTGATTGGCCAAGCATGCGGGGTCACAGTGCATGCTTGGCCAATCATCAGCCAGCAATCCACTGTGACTGGCGCAGTGCATTGTGGGCCGTTCGTATCACACGAATTTGATGCGAACGGCCCACAAAGTTCTGGTTTCGACGAACGGACGAGCGGCATTCGAACATGGGTTCGAATCGAACACCGGGCCCATCCCTAACCCTAGCCATGTCATTGCTGTCTGTCCCAGTCTGTACAGTGCACAGCAGCTTCAGCAAGTGTTATTTGTACATGATTAACGTTGGCTGCATGGCTTCAACCCATTCTCTCTCTTCGACTGCACCTGTGCCTGCGCTGCTAGGCATCAAAGTCATGTAACTACCTGTGAACCGATGCAAGACCACCCGATCTCCTCCCATTAGCACCCTCCATAGCTCAAATAAAAGGTAGCCCTTCTTCTCCTGCATGGTCACCCTGTCACACAGACTACTGTAACCAGGCTCGAACTGGGCCGCTAAATTTGGATGGCCATCTTTTTTTGGGAGTAACCTAGAAAAGCAAATAATAACCTCAATAACTGAATGACTAAAAATTTAACTATCTAGTGCAGGGATGCCCAACCAGTGGCCCGGGGGCCACATGTGGCCCGCGGAGCCCTCTGATGTGGCCCGCGACCTCCTGCTCTGGGATAGAATAGAAAGAATACTGTCAGTTTACAGGGGGTTACAAACAAGATAGGGACTGTAGGTTTGTTCTTAAGTTGAATCTGTTTGTAAGTCGGAACAGGTACATTTTTTAAGTGGAGCTCCAGCCAAAAAATCTATTTTTAAGTTTTTTAGATAACATAGAGAAGGGTTATCACCCCTGTAACATTTGTTTTGCTGTCTGTGCCCCTGTTCAGAAGATTTCACCTCACCTTCTGTCCCAATGACAATTGGATTTTGAAAATTTGGGGTTGATAGGGAAACATAGACTGGTGATAAAGCATCAGTGGATGTACCTTTTTCCCATAGTAACTCTTACAGGAGTGAATTTCCCTTCCTAGGGGTGGATTTCCTCTCACTTCCTGTTGTCTCCCTCCGTTTGTAAGTAGGAGTCGTTTGTAAGTCGGATGTTTGTAAGTAGGGGACCCCCTGTATTACTAAAATCACAGTGTATACAGTGGTGTGAAAAAGTGTTTGCCCCCTTCCTCATTTCCTGTTCCTTTGCATGTTTGGCACACTTAAGTGTTTCGGAACATCAAACCAATTTAAACAATAGTCAAGGACAACACAAGTAAACACAAAATGCAATTTGTAAATGAAGGTGTTTATTATTAAAGGTGAAAAAAAATCCAAACCATCATGGCCCTGTGTGAAAAAGTGATTGCCCCCTAAACCTAATAACTGGTTGGGCCACCCTTAGCAGCAACAACTGCAACCAAGCGTTTGCGATAACGTGCAATGAGGCTTTTACAGCGTCCTGGAGGAATTTTGGCCCACTAATCTTTGCAGAATTGTCCTAATTCAGTTACATTAGAGGGTTTTCGAGCATGAACGGCCTTTTTAAGGTCATACCACAACATCTCAATAGGATTCAGGTCTGGACTTTGGCTAGGCCACTCCAAAGTCTTCATTTTGTTTTTCTTCAGCCATTCGGTGGTGGACTTGCTGGTGTGTTTAGGATCATTGTCCTGCTGCAGAACCCAAGTTCGTTTCAGCTTGAGTACACGAACAGATGGTCGGACATTCTCCTTCAGGATCTCTTGGTAGACAGCAGAATTCATAGTTCCTTTTATCACGGCAAGTCTTCCAGGTCCTGAAGCAGCAAAACAGCCCCAGACCATCACACTACCACCACCATATTTTACTGTTGGTATAATGTTCTTTTTCTGAAATGCAGTGTTCCTTCTACGCCAGATATACTTGGACACACACCTTCCAAAGAGTTCCACTTTTGTCTCATCGGTCCACAGAATGTTGTCCCAAAAGTCTTGGGGATCATCAAGATGTGTTGTGGAGAAATTGAGACGAGCTTTGATGTTCTTTTTGCTCAGCAGTGGTTTTCTCCTTGGAACTCTGTAATGCAGGCAATTTTTGCCCAGTCTTTTCCTGATGGTGGAGGCATGAACGCTGACCTTAACTGAGGCAAGTGAGGCCTGCAGTTCCTTGGACGTTGTTGTGGGGTCTTTTGTGACCTCTTGGAGGAGTCGTCGCTGCGCTCTTGGGGTAATTTTGGGCGGCCGGCCACTCCTGGGAAGGTTCACCACTGTTCCATGTCTTCGGCATTTGTGGATAATGGCTCTCACTGTGGTTCGCTGGATTCCCAAAGCTTTGGAAATGGCTTTATAACCCTTTCCAGACTGATAGATCTCAATTACTTTCTTTCTCAATTGTTCCTGAATTTCTTTGGGTCTCGGCATGATGTGTAGCTTTTAAGGATCTTCTGGTGGACCTTACTGTGTCAAGCAGCTCCTATTTAAGTGATGCCTTGATTGTGAACAGGTGTGGCAATAATCAGGCCTGGGTGTGGCTAGAGAAATTGAACTCAGGTGTTGACAACCACAGTTATAGTATGTTTTAACAAGGGGGGCAATCACTTTTTCACACAGGGCCATGATGGTTTGGATTTTTTTTCACCTTTAATAATAAACACCTTCATTTACAAATTGCATTTTGTGTTTACTTGTGTTGTCCTTGACTATTGTTTAAATTGGTTTGATGTTCCGAAACACTTAAGTGTGACAAACATGCAAAGGAACAGGAAATGATGAAGGGGGCAAACACTTTTTCACACCACTGTATATGGGCATATCTTTTCTGCAGTGGTTACTGGGCTGCTTTCAAACTGATCCGCAGGTGCAGAGCAGTTTACCTGCACTGAGCCATAGACTTCTATTATTACCTGCAAGTTTGGTGAGCTTTCTGAAAGTGCACCAAGCCAGCAGAATATAATATAAGTCTATTGCAAACTGCAGGAAATCCAAAGGTACACTGCGTTGCACACATGGTGCTGGTAAACCGCAGCGCATCAGTGTGAAAGCAGCCTTGGACCCCTTTCACACGGTCAGTCCGACAGTCCGACCAATTGGACCCTCCATTCACCTCTAAGTAGTGGCAGACATAAACCGACTTGTGTTCTACCTCCAATACGATCCGCTAAAAAGTATTGTGGGCTGCTTCCTTGTCCGCTCTCCAAATGCAGAGTGGACACGGACATGCCATCCACCCGCTCCGCTCATTGTGGCCCCGCGACCGCTTAAGCGGCCAAGTCGCTTAAGTGGCCCTCGCTCTTCAAAAGGTTGGGCACCCCTGATCTAGTGGAACTGTAAGGCCCTTTTCACACTGTGGAGTCCACCAGCGGATTTGCCTGCTCAGCAGGGGATCTCTCTGCGGATGCAGGGCAGACACGGACATAGACACAGCCCTCTGTTCTCTATGGGCTTTCGGATGTAAACGGACCACCTGTCCGTTTTCATCCAACCAGCCAGATGGATGGGGAATGGATTGGTTTTTAGCGGACAGGATCGGATCGGATTGGATGTTGGCGGGTGTCAACGGACACATGTCCTTTGATATCCATAAAAAATAGTAGATGGTTCGATCAGGTCCACCTAAAAAACTGACAGGTGGACCTGATCAGTCTGTAGATGTGAAAAGTGCCTAAGAATGGCATTATTTGTGAGTCAGTCACTCACTTCTGGACTGGTAATGCTGGGCTTTATACCAAGATTTAAACATATTTAGACCCCTAACAGTTTAGTGAGATCAAAGTGACCGCACCACATAAGCTTCGCAAAGTGTAATGCCCTGTACACACTGTCGAAAAATCTGGCGGAAAAGGTCCGATCGGATTATATTGTTGGAAAATCCGATCGTGTGTGGGCTCCGTCTGACTTTTTCCGTCGGAAATACCCTGACGGAAAAAATTTGAGAGCAGGATCTCAAATTTTCCGACAACAAAATCCATTCGAACTTTGTCCGATCTTTTGTAGAGAATTACGATCGGACAAAGTGCCACGCATGCTCAGATCAAATTACAAGACCAAAGCTATTGGCTACTAGCCTGAACGTAGTCCCGTCGCAATGAACGAACGTCATCACGTTCAGAATGATCGGATTTTCCGACAACTTTGTCCGACCGTGTGTATGCAACACCAGTTTCGGACAAACTTTTGTGGTCGGACTGTCCGACCGTGTGTATGGGGGTTAACACAGTTGGCTGATGTTGATAATGTTCAACTTTGTCTTGATCGTTTTAGTTGCAAACAAAATGATCCATTTCCAAATAAACTATGCCCTCCTAAAAATATATAAATTATATATTTCTTGAGAATGAAGACCTTACTGGTGTCAAATATATAGCATGTGAGAACTGTCTTGCTATAGGATTTTGTATCACCAGAACGTGCTGCATATACAAATCACCATAGAAAACATGTACTTCCATATGCATTCAAGTGTCTTGTGAAAAAATATTTCAAAATTACAATATTGTAAAGAAAAAGAGTAAGGTCTGCCATTGGACAGGGTCTTCTGAAATCCTTAATTTTCCATAGAGGGCTATTAACTAAATTTTAGTTCCTTGACAAAATGAGCTCATTCTCCTTCACTCTTGCTAGAGAGACATTGCTACAGTCAGCTAAATAACTGAGTAATACAACTTTTCAGCTCTGTACTTTTGGTCATCATTGTCTGATGACATCCTTGATAAATTTGCTCACTTTCCTTCACTCTCCCTAGAGAGGCATTGCTAAAGTCTACATATATAATGTCAATGTCGTGAGGACTGGAAAATATAATGATTTCTGGTCTGTATTATTGGGCATCATACTTAGCGACACTTGTTTGTTCAATAGTGGTTATTCTCATCATACCTAGCAACATTTGCTTGACCAATTACTGTTCATATCATTTTCCGTTCATCTCTTTATTTGCTGGTATGTACATTAATCAGCCATAACATCATGACCTTCCACCTAAGATTAAGTAGGTCTCCTTTTTGTCACAACAGCCCTGACCTGTTGAGGCATGGACTCTATTAGAACTCTGAATGTATGCTGTGGTATCTAGCACTAAGCCTTCAATAGCAGTTCATTTAAGTCCTCTAATGCTGCGCACACACGGCCGGATTCTTCATCAGCAAAGGTCAGACGGAACAAATCTGTCAGACAATTTGATCGTGTGTGGGCTGCATCGGACCTTTGCTGTCGAAAAATCAGACGGACTTTAGATTTAGAACATGTTTCAAATTTTTCCGACAGACTAGAGTCCGGTCAATAAATCTGTTCGTCTGTATGCTAGTCCGACAGATGAAAACCGACGCTAGGGCAGCTATTGGCTACTGGCTATGAACTTCCTTATTCTAGTCCGGTCCTACGTCATCACGTTCGAATCCGTCGGACTTTGGTGTGATTGTGTGTGTCCAAGTCCGTTTGTTCGGAAAGTCCGTCGGAAGTCCGCCGAAAGTCCGTCGGAAAAACCTTCGGACCTAGTCTGCTGGAAAGTCCGGTCGTGTGTACGTGGCATTAGTTGCAAGGTGGGTCCTCCATGGATGGGACTTCCCATAGTACATCCTGGTGCCATCTCTTCCCCAGATAAGTGACACACATGCAGCTGGCTATTCACATAATGTGAAAGAAAATATGATTCAACTGACCAGCCCACCTTCCATTGCTCCGTGGTCCAGTTCTGATGCTCACAAGTCCTTTGTAGGTACTTTTGACTGTGGGCACCCTGACTGGTCTGTGGCTACGTAGCTGCATACAGAACAAACTGCAATGCACTGTGTGATCTGAAACCTTTCTATTAGAAACAGCATTACCTTTTTCAGCAATGTGTGCTATAATATATTTTCTTTTAGAGTGGACTATACAGGCCAGCCTTTACTCCCCACGTGCATCAATAAACCTTGGCCATTCATGAACCTGTCGCTAGTTCACTGGTTTTCCTTCCTTGAACAACTTTTGGTAGGTCCTGACCACTGAAAATCTCACAAGAGCTATTGTTTTAGAGTTGCTCTGACCCAGTCTTCTAGTCCAGTTGTCTCCAAACTGTGGCCTGGGGACCGCATGCAGCCCTTTGCTTGCTTTTATCCGGATCTTGGGGCATTATTGCACTGTTCCTCCCACTGACACCAAGATGGGGCGCCATTCCTCCCATTGATACCAATGATGTGACACTATTCCTTACACTGACAGCAATGATGGGGCACAATTCTTCTGATTGATACCAATGATGGGGCACTATTCCTCCCACTAATACTAATGATGGGGCATTGTTTACTCCAACTGATACCAGGACATTTTCTTCTCCCACTGGCCACAGTCTGGCCCCTCTAAAATTTGAAGGACAGTTAACTGGCCCTTTGTTAATAAAGTTTTGAGAACCCTGGTCTAGCCATTACAATTTGTTCCTTGTCAAAGTTACTCAAATCCTTACGCTTGCCCATTCTTTCTGTTTTCAAAACATCAGGGACAACATGTTCACTTACTGCCTAATGTATCCCACCCACTCCACTAAAAAAATCAGTAGACTTACAGTTTAAAATCAGAACAAACGACTTCACATATAGTACTTCCGGTCTGGGCCGCGACTGGAAGTGACGTCACATGGCTCCTCCACATGCACGTGACTTCATAAAGGGTACCAAGGGTCGGGAGGAGCCAGGTGACTTCACCTCAGGTCTTGGCTAGACCGGAAGTACTATATGTGAAGTAATTTGTTCTGATTTTAAACTGTTATGCCCCATACACACGGTCGGAAATTCCGACCACAAAATCCGTCTGATTTTTTTCCGACAGATTTTGTCCGACACTGGTGTTGCATACACACGGTCGGACAAAGTTGTCGGAAAATCCGATCATTCTGAACGTGGTGACGTTCGTTGCGTACGACGGAACTACGTAGAGGCTAGTAGCCAATAGCTTTGGTCTTGTAATTTGATCTGAGCATGCGTGGCACTTTGTTCGTCGGAATTCGCTACACACGATCGGAAAAAGTCCGATCGGACTTTGTTGTCGGAAAATTTGAGAGCAGGATCTCAAATTTTTTCCGACGGAAATTCCGACGGAAAAAGTCAGATGGCGCCCACACACGGTCGGATTTTCCGACAACATGGTCCCATAGGACATTTTCCGTCGGAAATTCCGACCGTGTGTACGGGGCATAAGTCTACTGCTTTTTTAAAATAAATATATTTTGGACTACTACACCATGGAGATTACTTTGTATTTCATGTGAACTGTATATGGAGAGAAGTAAGGACCTGTCTAAAGTTGTTATTGCCATCCGTGGAAATTGTGTCCAGTAAGGTCCCAGGAATAGGCATTTACTGTTTGGATTCTGGAGACATCTATTACACCCAAGCTCAACTAGACCTGTAGGGGGTCTTCATGTGGGGTGAGAGTCTGGGGCAAACCACAAGCGCACTTCGGATGGTGGAAGTGGTTTATGATCTGGATTCATTGATTTCTCTTCACACAAGCACTTTACTCTGAACTTTTTTTGATTGAGTACTTTTTTCTGACCTGGATTTATTGATTTTTCTTCACACAAGAACTTTAATTCATGAACTTTTTTTGGTTGAGCACCTTTATACTCATTGTATTGTCACTTTATTATTACGGCACCGTATGGCGCATGAAGTTCACGTTATTTGATGCACTGTCACTTTCTGTATTTGCTTATTATCAAAATGTGTTTCTGATGTTATTGCTCATTGAGTGAGTGCCACATTTACTTTTATCAAATTAGCGCTGTGTGGGAACACCTTTTCATGTTGGCAGCTACTCAGTTTATTTTTATTTTTTATATTTGGTTTGCGCATTAGTATATTTTCACTTTATTTATTCAGTTAGGATTTACACTACAAAGAACATTAAAAAATCCTTTATTTTTTTATATTTTTAAAATCTTACAAAAATGCTAAGAGAAAAAAATTGAAATCCCATGATCCGATCGAATTGATCCAAAGGAAACAAATCCAGTTAAAATGATGAGTGTTTGTAAAATCTCAGTCTCTTGCAGAATCAGCGCACATACACAGATTTTCAAATACTGAATAGGATAAAACCCTAAATAAAACCCCATTTTTGATTCCAAGAATATATTTGAGATGTGCAGCAACAAATTTGAAGAGGAAGCACAGAAAACAAACTGATAATAATACTTGTCACATTTTTAAATGATTTAATTATGGTTATGAAAATAAATGTCAGTACATATTTAAGCTTTTTTTGCATGTTTTCTAGTTCTGAAAACTGTCAAAATCCTTTTCTTTGGAGCACATTATGGGACACAGAAGAAGTAGTCAGGTACATTGGGTTATGTAGCTGCCTACATGAGACTAGAATGGGGGTCGGCAAGTCGTTGATCGCAGGCAGCTGAGGGGTATATTGTGAACCCGGCCCTGCTTCCCCCCAGCTCTCATCCTCACTGCAAAACGGGAGGCAGAACAGTACTAGACAGAGGGAGGGAGCTGCCTTAATTAACCTTTTCTAATTAACCAGCAAGTGATTAGTTGCTAGCATGCTGGGCGGTCCTAGCAACCAATCACCAGCTTGTTAATATGAAATGTTAACTCTGGTAAGTCCCGCTCCTGCCCTCCGCTTTGATGTACACATGCTGCCATGTGGGCGAGTGCTACCTACATAGTGATGTGTATTTGTGTCGGGGGGGGGTGATGTGAAGAGGACAGAGGACACAGCTTTGGGGGTGGGGGGGGAGACACTCCACTTTGGGGGCAGAGGACACTTTCGGGGTGGCATAGGATGCTGCTATGGGGGCAGAGGAACATACAGTGGGGGGATGATGTGAAGAGGGCAGAGGACACTGCTTTGAGGAGGCACGAGACACTACTGTGGGGGGGGGGGGGGGGGCAGAGGACACTACAGTGGGGGGTGTTTTGAAGGGGACAGAGGACACTGCTACAGGGTGGGGCAGAGGCCACTACTAAGGGGGCAGAGGAAACTGCTATGGGGGGGCAAAGGACCCCACTGTAGGGGGGGGGCTAAGGATACTACTGTGTGGGAAGGGACAGAGGACACTACATTGGGGGGGGGGGGGGTGATGTGAAGGGGGGCAGATGACACTAATGTGTGGGTGGGGCAGAGGACACTAATGTGGGGGGTAATGTGAAGAGGGGCAGAAGATACTACTGCCCTTCTGCAAGTCACTGGAACACTGGAGAGGCTCAGCAACCCTAGAATTACGTACAGTGGGGGAACTGGGGGGGCTGGCGCTTGTTCACCTTTACATTTTTTCTGTAATGGTGAACTAAACCTTTAAACACATGAAAAATAATTACATTTTTTAATCATTGTTATATCTTAAAGTGGTTGTAAAGGCAGAAGTTTTTTTTTTTTTATCTTACTTCATTCTATGCATGAGACCCCTTTCACACTGAGGCGTTTTTCAGGCACCATTGGGCTAAAAATAGCGCCTGAAAAATGGCTTCTCTGCAGTCTCAGTGTGAAAGCCTGAGGGCTTTCACACTGAGGCGATGCGCTGACAGGTCGTTAAAAAAACTCCTGCATCTTTAGAGTGGTGTATACACTGCTCCTTCACCGCTCCTGCCAATCGAAATGAATGGGCAGCGCCGCCGAACCGCCGTCAAACCTTTGTGGGTCGTTTTAACCCTTTTTTGGCCGCTAGCGAGGGATTAAAAGCGCCACTCTATCGGCCGAAAAACCTACGCAAAAACGACGTTAAAGCGACGCTAAAAATAGTGGCGCTTTAACACTGACGGCTCCGACGCCACAGTGTGAAAGCAGCCTTAAGATAAAAAAAACCTTCTGTGTGCAGCAGCCCCCCTAATACTTACCTCGATCCAGCGATGAGAGCGAGTGCCTCGGCCGTCTGGGACTCTCTCTCTTGATTCGCTGAGACACGGCGCCATTGGCTCCCCCTGCTGTCAATCAAAGTCAGTTAGCCAATAAGGAGAGAGAGGGGGCCGGGACAGGTAAGTATAAGATTTTTATAATTTTTTTTTAAAACAAACAAGGACGAGACTTAAAGAGGAGTTCCGCTTAAAAATTTTTTTTTTAAAGTCAGCAGCTACAAATACTGCAGCTGCTGACTAATCGGACACTTACCTGTCCCACTGTCCAGTGATGCTGGAGGATTGAAGCCCCGCCCGTCTCCCCCTCCGTTCGGCGGCACCGGCATTGTAACTGTGGGCGCCCGGCTGTGGCTTCACAGCCGGGCATCCACTGCCCATTCGCGAGCCGCGCGCCGTGATTGGCCGCACAATCATCTGGGACCTGTGACGTGTCCCAGATGACTGCCTAGAGGGAGGGGGAGAGCTGATCTGCCTTCCTGCGCCGAGGGAAGCGACGCGAGCCCAGGCGCTGAAGAAGGCAGACTACGAGGGACCCCCTAGCAACAGGTATTTAGAAATGAGTAAAAAATACAATTTTCTGTTTTTTTTTTTTATTACGTACATTAATCATTTTAATTTTTTTGGGGTGGAACTCCACTTTAAGTATCACTTTAATGCTATAAAAAAAAACTAAATTGGATTTCAAAAATATTCAGAGAAAATGGTGTTCTTTTAGCTGCGTAATGTAACACAACTTTAACCGAATAAAACAAATTATTTATCTTACTGTTTTTGACTTTTTTACCTTGCAAAAATAAATGTCAGTACTTATTATAAGTAGCAGCAAAAGTGGGTTTCTCACATGGCCTCTGAAAAAATTTTTTTTTTTTTTACTTGTTTGTGCAAAATATTTTTTTTGTCTGCAAATCCATCCCCCAGTGAAGGACAGACCAAACTAATTTATTTCCTTATTAATAGCTATTCTTAGCGTCGCAGCCAATCTGGTTGTCATAGTTACAGTGATTAGCGAAGGCTAAAATATCAAGCCAGTCTTGAGGGAGGAGAGACATTCTGTACCTCAACATACAGTAACCAAGGTCAGCAGGTACATCTAATCCTCCCAACCCCGTCCTTGATTATTGGAAGCTACAAGGAAGCAGAGAATGTGGCAGCTGGCTGCCAAAGAGACTCCGCCACACCAACCTCAATTTGCTTCCCTCAGGCTCGCCTGAGATAAACAACTGCACTTTAAACCCATGCTAAAAATGACAGAAACCATCTGCTTTTCCAATACAGAAAACGATCATGCTCACAGACTTCTATTGTTCAATTACACGAGGCACCTCCGTCTCTTGCTTTGCAGGGCCACTACTTCTCATTAGACTGCTTAATACTATGATTCTTCTTCACCGTGGATTTGTAGCACTGCAATTTTTTTTTCTTTGGAAATTCTGGTTTATTGTATTTTTATGCAGTAAATACAAAAATAGGAACATAAAGTGCAAAAAAAGGCCACAACCGGCCCAAAATGTGGTTATGCATAACCATCAACATAAAAAAAAAAACATCCAAATACAATCACAGTTGAACACAATCATCACCCCCTTTCTTGCCCCCCCCCCCCATTTCTGTGCAACCCCTCTTCCCAAGTCGCAGGATATTGGATAACCATATAGAAGACAGAGTACCCAGTATGAACAGACTTATGGCAATCCCAATTCACTTGAAGAGGTTGTAAAGGCAGAAGGTTTTTTGTGAAAAGCCTTCTGTGTGCAGTAGCCTTCCTAATATTTACATGAGCCCCATCTCTGTCCACAAGTGTCTCGGCTGTCCAGGACTCTCCCTCCTGATTGGCTGAGACACAGCAGCGGCACCATTGGCACCGATTAGGCAAATCAGGAGAGAGAGAGGGTGGGGCCAAACCGCAGCTCCGTGTCTGAATGGACACATGGAGCTGCAGCTTGGTTTGGGTGCTCCCATAGCAAGCTGCTTGCTGTGGGGGCACTCAACAGGAGGGAGGGGCCTGGGGCACAGAAGAAGGACCCACGAAAAGGAGGATCGGGGCTGCTCCGTGCAAATCCACTGCAAAAGAGCAGGTATGTTTATTATTTTCATAGAAAAAAAGACGAAACTTTACAGACGAGACTTTACAATCCCCTAAACAGGTCTTGGCTTCACAGTGTTATGCCGCGTACACACGACTGGACTTTCCAGCAAACTAGGTCAGACGGTCTTCCCGACAGACTTTCGGCGGAGCTCCGAAGGACTTTACGAACGAACAGACTTGGCCACACACGAACGGACTAAGTTCGTTTCGAATGTCTGTTCGTTTGGAACGTGACATCACACAAACGGTTTTCACGATTTTAGTCCGTCGGAATTGAGTCCGTCAGATAGATTTGAAACATGTTCTATTTCTAGGTCCGTCTGATTTTATTTTTTCTGAAAATTGATCGGCTTAGCCCACACACGATCGGATTGTCCGAAGGACTAATCCCTTGGGACCTAGTCTGCTGGAAAGTCTGGTCGTGTGTATGCGGCATTACAGGGCAGAAATGAAGGCCCCTTGAACCTCCTTTAGGAAAAGGGAGCCTTGACTGAAGGAAGCATGGCATCATTGTCGGCGTGAACCTAAAAGGGAAGTTAAGTAGCTCCCCTAGGATTGGCTACAAAGACCTTAGGTGACGGGTGGAGCCTTAACTCTAGAAAAGGCTATGCTGGGGCATATCCAACTGCTCTGAATGGATTACGCTGTTGCAAGAGCTGCCCTCTCTCCGCCCGCCCCTTGTGATGTTTTGTCATAGCTTTATTAGCGGTTTTGACCTTGCCAGCAATCAATGTTGCTTTATGGGCTATGCCCTTAAGTTAAATTCTGGGGTCAGTCTAATGCCTGTCTGGCACCGATGGCAAGGACAGGCCTCTTAGACTATGTGAGTTTATGTTTTATGGGTGCTCACAGTATAACTGTGACTGGCATTGTTTGGTACATTTGTAAAGTTGCTACTTTTGCAAAATGTTCAATAAAGCTGTGGCCTTGCCCTATTTCCAACTAAGGCCTCATGTGCACTGCTGCTGGTAAACGGACATTTAGGAGCAGTTGTGCATTTTTTTCAACTGCCACTGATCTCTCCTCTATGTTATCTTATCTGTCCATGTACACAGGGTCGTTTACAGTAGTTTCTAGGCAGTTGAGTTAAGCCTCATACACACGATCGGACCTTGTACCAACTTTCCCGTGGATTTTTGTACAAAGGGCGTTGGCCCCAAGTTTGTATTGCATACACACGGCAGGACTTTTTAGGCAACAAACACGAACGTAGTGATGTTTCAACATACTGATGACACTTCAAAAGAGGACGTTCGAATACTCCAGAGCCACCTTTGGTCAACTTCTGTATTGTTGTCTGATCTTTTGCATTGGTTCTGTACAAAAGTCCAATGGTTTTGTGTACACATGGTCAGACTTTGCTCCATCAGACTTTTGTTGGCAGAAAGTTGGTCCATTCACACAGCCAACAAAAGTCCGATGAAAACTGAAAAAGTTGGTCCGATGGAGCGTCGGATGTTGGTCCAAAACAGCTAATTTGCATGTTTGTTGTCAAAAAGTCAGATCGTGTGTATGGGCCTTTGGAGGCATTTTTTGGAATGCAAAAAAATGTGTTCAGAAGCATTGCAAGTGGCAAACACGTCTAAACGCGATAACTCGCATTTAACCACATTTCGTTTACAGACGTAATTTTTTTGGCCTATTTAAAAAAAAAATGTATATATATATATATATATATATATATATATATTTATTTATTTTTTTCTATTTAAAAAACCCTTCTAAAACGCAAACGCAGCTAAACGTGGCATGTAAACGCGGTAAAAAAGTGGCATCACTGATGGGCACTGCTGGGGCTGCATTGATTATCAGGGCCCCGATTACCTGTACAGGTCTGCCCTGCGAGGAGATGCAGCTGTCAGTGTGAGGCGAGGTGAGCCGATAAAAACGGCACTGATTATACACAGCCTATCACATGATTAAATAGCTGCTTCATCAGCTCTTTACCGAGAACGGGGTCACGTCGTGTCCTAGGGACACGGGGCGCCCCCTTGAGGGCGGTGACACTGGGGCGACGTCATATGACATCATCCCAGAATGAGACGGTATCCCACCCACCGTCACTTTACTGTACAGTGGGCGGGAGGGGGTTAAGGTGTAAGCAAGAAGCCACCTTGGGATGAAAGAAGGCCTGGGGTCCTAAACCACCTTGCTTGTCTGAAGAATAAGGAGGGTTCTTTACATAAGGTTGCCAGTGCTGAAACCTAGCTATGACTAAGCAACAATGATGTTGTGAAACACTTCAGCTATTTGTCCTGCTTCTGTCGTCACGTGAACATTGTCTATTCATTGCAATAAAGGCTTTTATCGGAAGTGCAGCTGTCCAAAATCCATTTCTTCAATATTGCTCGTGCTGAGCCTGCACCTGGCTTCCATTTTGAGGAGGGCGTTTTCTTCAGTACACCGCCTTTGTTTTAGTGCTGAAACCTCTCAATGATGTGATGGCCATGAGAAAAAACACCTTACGAGGAAGGTCAGCTAAGAGAGTATCCTGAATTGTCTCAAAGGGAGGCTTCTGTAGAGTCCACAGGATTAAGATCCTATGGCGAGACTGGTGAACAAACGGGAGGTGCTTTGTGGGCCACTCCCTGAACAAGAGCCTTTACCAGCGAATGAGCAGACAGAGGTCTCTGAAGAGGAATAAATAAGGTAGGGTTGCACTGATATCAGTATCGTGCTGATACCAAGCATTTGCACGAGTAATTGTACTTGTGCAAATGCTACGATACTCGCCCGATAGCTGCGTCCTCAGTGTAGCACGGGGGGCCGGGCAGCCCCACAGATGATAGGTGCGGGTAGTTACAAGCACTAATCTCCCTGTATAGCTTTCAATGACAGCTGCTTCTGCTCTCCCTCCCACGGCTTTCAGCTGCTTTATTGAAAGCTATCCAGGGAGATCGGTGCTTGCAACTGCCTGCATCGATCATCTCGATCTGTCCTCCTGTGGCTCCCCGGGTTTGTTCTGGTCCCCTCCTCTGTGCTCCCTGGGTCCTCGCCCCCCCCCCCCCCCCCCCTGTCCTGGATCTGTCAGGATGGATAGCAGAGGAAGGAGACAGTAAATCTGTCATTTATCGTCTCCTTCCTTTTCTGAATGAACAGAGTCATTGATCACTGACTATACCTATTCATAACTGAGTTTACGCTGCTTCAGTTTATGAATGAACAGGAGCTCCTGTCCCCTGTCCATTTATCTTCAGTGCAGCTGCGGTTGCAGGGAAAGGGACTTGGGAATCTGTGTCCTCAGTCCCTTTCCCTGTGTCAAAGGGGAGATTTAGACCCCTGACATTTCACCAAAGCTCCCAAACAGGGCTGATAAATAAATTGTAAAAGGTAAAATTGTAAAAATATAAATTTAACACTGACACCGTCCACTCCCCCCCCCCAGGCATTGTAAAAAATAAATAAAAAATAAAATAAAAACTGACACAGTCCATGCCTCATCAGTGTCACCTATCAGTGTTGCATATTAGTGCCACTGTCACATGACATAAAAAAAAAAGGTATCTGTAATTGGTATTGGTGAGCACTTGGAAAAAAAAAGTATCAGTACTTGTACTCGATCTTAAAGTGGTTGTAAACCCTTTTGTTTGTCTTTTACCTATAGGTAAAGCCTAGAATAAGGTTTACCTATAGGTAGTGGAAATATCTTCTAAACGTGCGCCGTTTAGGAGATATTTTACTTGTAGTGCGCCGATGTCTTTATCGGTGCATGTGCTGTGAAGAAACGGACCACTGTGTCGTTTCTTACCCCAGCGTGTGGCGTGACTGATGGCTCCCGTGCGGAAGTGACGTCACACGACTCCGGCCAGTCACAGAGCCGGAGTCCGCAGCCCCGGAAGAAAGAGGGGCGAAGATGGACGCGGCATGCACAGGGGACAGCGCAGGCTTTGTTTGCAGGTAAGTGTCATATAATGGGCTAGTATGCGATGCAAACTAGCCCATTATGCTTTTAATTTGCAGGCCTTTTGGGGAGCAAAAGAGGAAGTAAAACCCATCAGGGTTTACTTCCTCTTTGAAAAAAAAGTGGTATCGGTGCAACCCTAAAATAAGGCCAAGACTTAACCTTTCAGTGTTTAAAAGGCCAAGTGCTTATCCAGCCCAGTAAGGACAGGACACATCTCACAGTATGTATCGTACAGGATGAAACTTCTGTGCCCCGCTCCATGTGAAGTAATCCTTCCAAGTGCGATGATAAACCTTCAGCGAGGTTGATATCCTGGTCTTAGGAGACATGCACGTGGGCCAGCCTAAAGACTGAGGGAGTTTGAAGAGGCCTGGAGTGAGACTGGGCAAACATCACTGTCTCGAAGGAAGCCACTTTTTCGTGAGTGCCTGTGACAGGTCCAGTGGATCGTATGAACAATGAATGAAAAGTGTACCTTGTGCTGGTGACTCCTATGTTTGTTGACATTTTCATTCTTTTGGCCCCCTGGTTACCCCTACAGCTGTGACCCTCCGGCATATCCAGGGGGCAGAGGAGTGAAGAATTCAATGAACATGGCAGCCACCAGCACAAGTTACACTTTTTCATTCACTATAAGTACTGTACCTGGTTCTGTAGAAGAATGAATAATTATTTTAATTAATTTACAATGCTCTTAAAGTAGACCCTTTCCCTAAAAATCATGCCAGCATACAGCTCTGCATGCCAATATGAAATCACCTTACATTCATTAGATAAACATTTTTGCATTTACGTACAATTAATGTTTTCCATTTTCTGGTTTCTTTAAGGCACTGGTGATGTCAATCTGGCCTTACAGCTGCAGCCTGAGAGGTTCCTTGCCCTTAGTAGAAATGCCAATCATGAAAATAATGGGAAGGGGAAAAAGAGGGTATGTAAAGAATAAAAAGCCTGTAATTATTTATAAGTATCTGTTTGTAGATTGCCATTATTAAACATTTTTAAAAGTGCCTTTGTCAAAATCTTTAAGATACGAGGAAAGTTCCTATTCAATGCATCTCTTATCATCCAAAAGCTGTCAAATCCCCTACGCAAAATGATAAAAATAGTCTGGTGTCACCGGTGGTGCCCCTCCATCCCTAATATCAAACCTACAAAGACAGAACTGTGCCCTGGGACTTCAAATGGACATGAAATACAGATTAACCACTTTCCCGACCAGCCGCCACAGTTTTACTGTGGCAGAATGGCACAGCTGGGCGAAACGACGTCATGTTATGTTGCTTCGCCCTGTGACACACTGAGAACCGGGATCTTTGTCTGTAAACACACAGTTTCCGCTTCTGTGAGGGGAGAAGAGACAGATCGTCTGTTCAAACAGAGTATGAACAGCGATCTGTCATCTCCCCTACACAGTCCCCTCCCCCTTCAGTTAGAACGCACACTAGGGAACACAATTAACCCCTTGACCGCCCCCTAGTGTTGACCCCTTCCCTGCCAGTGACATTTTTACAGCAATCAGTGCATTTTTATAGCACTGTTCGCTGTATAAACGCCAATGGACCCAAAAATGTGTCAATATTGTCCGATGTGTCCACCATGTCGCAGTCCTGATAAAAAGTGCAGATCCCTGCCATTACTAGTAAAAAAAAAAATAATTGCGTTTTTTCTCTAAATTGTCGCTCTCAAATACCACCAAAAGAAAGCTCTATTTGTGGGAAAAAAAGGACGTAAATTTTGTTTGGGTACAACGTCGCACGTCCGTGCAATTGTCAGTTAAATCGACGCAGTGCCGAATCACAAAAAGTGCTCTGGTAAGGAAGGGGGTAAAATCCTCCGGGGCTGAAGTGGTTAGCTGACAATTGCGCAATTGTCAGCTAACCACTTCAGCCCCGGAGGATTTTACCCCCTTCCTTACCAGAGCACTTTTTGTGATTCGGCACTGCGTCGATTTAACTGACAATTGCACGGACGTGCGACGTTGTACCCAAACAAAATTTACGTCCTTTTTTTCCCACAAATAGAGCTTTCTTTTGGTGGTATTTGATCACCTCTGCGGTTTTTATTTTTTGCGCTATAAACAAAAGAAGAGCGAACACATCATCGGTCTCCTCTCCACTGACAGGACGTGGAGCTGTGTGTTTACACACACAGCTCCATGGTCCTGCTGTTTTCCCGCGCAATCGCGGGTGCCCGGCGGACAGCGCGGCCGCCGGGCACGCGCACCGGGTCCCGAGCGACGCCGCGGGCGACGCTCGCGCGCACCCTAGACGGCCGGGAATAGGAGAACGTCATATGACGTCCACCCAGGATGGGAGATCCACCTTGTGGACATCATATGACAGTTGCCGGTATTTAAGTGGTTAAAGTGACGCAGTGCCGTATCGAAAAAAAGTGCTCTGGTCAGTAAGGGGGTAAAATCTTCTGGGGCTGAAGCGGTTAAACATAGTAAATGGGTTTATTTAAAGTTAAATACACTTTTCATCTGTTACATAAGATGCAGATACAACAGACCTAGCTGATTCTTGGTAGTTCAAATGTATAATACAGATTTTAAAAGTTACAGATAACAGTATATGTTTAAGACAGGGCAGCTTATAACTTGACGCGTTTCGTGAGTTACCGCTCACTTCCTCAGAAGTGGATGCACATGTCTATAAAAGAAAACATGAGTTTTTGAGACTATATTATCCTTAAAGTCATAGGGGAACCCATTAAGCATCCTATACTTACAAATCGGCTGAGGAAGAGTATGGTAGCGACATTCTCAGATAGTGGCAGTCAGAAAAACGTCTGGCCCGGGAGCGGTAGGAACGGGACTGCAGGAGACCCAAGGGGTGGGGACAGATGAGAGATGCACACAGCATGTGGAAGACCAAAATATGCCCATCATTTATCAGCCAAGGTAGTGGCTACATGTAATAAATAAATGTGTTTGATGTTTGGTGTTTGATGTTGAAAAGTTTTTGATGAGGTGAAATACTGGCATGACAAAATGATTGACAATAAGGACCATGTCAAATCACCTATGTATCTTAGAAATATAGACACAGTATATCAGGGAATAATAGATTCAATATATCCCAACATTTCACTTGATCTTCTGATCTTCCTGGTGATTAGCTGAGCTGCCAGCAGATGTCTGACCACTAAAGTACAAGTAGACTGTGCTCCCAAGTAGAATGCAAAGAGGAAAAATTTTAAAACTTAAACGCAATCCTTTTTTTTTTAGATTTTGATGCCATGTTAAGGGCTAAGAGCCACCATAAGGTTTCTACTGCTCAATAACTTGTATTGCTTAATTTTTTTAGGTGCGGAGGAGTGCTAGAGGTTTACAAAAACACCATGGATTTTTTTTTTTTTCACAAGAAACAAAACACCCTGGATTTTTATACTGGGGTTGACTGGCAGCTCTATTTTCCATAGGACTTTTGTGGATGGTTCTAAGGGGAACATATATATAAAATGAAGCATAGAAGCACTACTCCACTATTAAAAGTCTAGAATATTTAATTTAAGATCGTCAGGGAAAAGTCAACATGTTTTGGAGGTTTAAAAACTCACCTCTTCTTCAGGGCTTAAAGTGGTTGTAAACCCTTACAAACCACTTGGACCTACAGGTAAGCCTAGATTAAGGCTTACCTGTAGGTCAAAGAAACATCTCCTAAACCTACACGGTTTAGGAGATATTTGCCAAAAGACAGGCACCGCTGTCTGCGGCGCATACGCATACGTAGACATCGGTGCGCAGGCACACTGAGTGAGCTGCTCTCAACAGCGATATGCCGCGGGTGGCGGCTCCCGTGCGCATTTGCGGGAGTGACGTCATCACGGCGCCGTCGAATGACAGCGCCAGAGCCGCAAAAAACACAGAAGTTGGAGGCTCCGTACACAAGGGGACAGAGGTGACATTGCTGGCTCCTGTGTCAGGTAAGTGACACATAATGGGCTACTATGCGATGCACAGTAGTCCATTATGCTTTACCTTTGCAGGGAAACAAAGAGGAAGTAAACCCATTAGGGTTTACTTCCTTTTTAATGGGAACAAATGAATGAAATATGAACTTGACAATATCAGAAGGGCAGATAATCTCCTGCAGAGCAGTTCAAAGCATTACATCTTCCAAAAGTTCCCTCTTGCAGTGCCCACATTGCTTCCTGCATGGGTCCTACCTTCTGGCTGAAGCAACAAGACCAATCGAGAAATCAACAAGCAATCACCAGTTCCCATCATCAAAAGAGGCAACACAAGAGTCGCTTAAAGTGCCATTAATCTCAGACTATGAAAAACTCCTTACTTGCTATATAACAAAGTGTGCATACTCTCAAAGCCACTAAAGCATTTGTTTTGTGTAGAGTGAATATATACCTGGTTGATCGTACCTTCAGTGGTCCCTCCCATCTTCTCTGTGTTCCCATTGCAGGTTGAGATTGTGTAGACCAGCTGATGTCCTCTACAAAGCATGCTCTGTTTCAGTTTCATTTCTAAGCTCTTCATTTCCTCCTTTTTCTCATCTGTGCAGCCCATGTGATTACAGAGTCACACATGTGGGCGTATACACAGTGGTAAATTACACTCCCCTCCCTCAGTTCTCCTCCATGTCCATGAGCCTGCAGATACCGTCTCAACAAAATGAAAGCTAGTGTCAATCATCTTTGACTCCCCCTACACCGTATTAATGCACATAAAAAACACATTGGATGTTCAATAAAGATTTATTGGGAGCTGTAAAACGGTTGATATTTATAATCTAACTTGAATTGCACTTTTGAAACTTTTTTTATTTTGGTCATGTGACTGCCAGAGCACCAATCGGGGCTGGCCAGACACAGACTCACAATGTAGAGCACATACATCAGCAGAGTAATAGAAGCCCCCCTCAGGCCCCTTTCACATTTATAAGACTTGTCCCACGATTTGGGACTGCAAAGTAGCATGACAAGTCGTTCCCCATGATTTCCAATGACAACCATTCATATTAGTACGACTTCAAGTCGTTCCGACTTCAAAGTAGTCCCTGCACTACTTTGGTCCGAATTTGATGCCACTTACACAGGCATTCCTTGAAATGGCAGCAAAATCGCGGGAGAATCGTGGCGAAGTCGCAAAAGTGTGAAAGGGGCCTCAAGGATCTTTCCCTACAGATGCCAAAGAACAGGGAAAGATCATGTGACCACACAACAGCGCTGCAGGAATAAGGCCCCTCTCACACGGGCGTCTCCGCTAAGTGGAAATCCGCTTGCTCAGCGGATGACAGGTCTGTATCCGCTCCACACTCTAAATCAGTCCCGCTCTCCTCTATGGGGCAGTCAAATGGAAACGGACCACCTGTCTGTTTCCATCTGATGCCATGCCATCCAATCCGCTGGACGGATGGGAAATAGGACCACCATCCATCTATCCGTTTTTGGTGGAAAGGATCGGAACGGATGGCGGCGGGTATCAGCGGACATGTGTTCCATAGAAGAGACTGGAGGGTCCAATCAGGTTTGCCTGAAAAACTGATAGGCGGACCTGATTGGACAGCCCGTGTGAAAGGGGCCTTAGGGTACTTAGGATAAAAAAAAATAATAATAATAATAATAATAACAATAGTGGCATGATGTATATGATTCATTTGAATGAATTCTGGCAAATAACACTTCTTTGTTTAGTATCACTTTAAAGTAGAACTATACTCACCTTCTCTTCAGCACTGCGATGCCCAGGAGTTCACCACCGCTGACATCTTTAGCTGGTTGGTTTCTGGGTACTGATTTTTGGCCATTTTCATTGACCCGGTTGAGATGACATCCCTCCCATGCATGTTCGGGAGCTCATTTATCTTAAAATGGCCAAAATTGTACATTGAGTTGCACGTGCACAGCCCAGAGAATAGGGTGTACTGGCAGATAGAGATCTATAATGCAGAATAAGAGAGATTTAGTATGTCTTTTCTGCATTTAAAATCCTGTTTGCCATTTTTAGCAGATTTAGGGCACCGTTTAGGTGACCATGGACTGAAATCTGTAGCTGGTAGCAGTTTGCACTGCTTTCATTTACAATATAAAACAATAAATAAAAAAATAAAAAATTCAGACAACACTTTAAAAAAAAAAAAACTTTATTTGAATAAAATCATAAATACAAAGGTCGTCTATACACATGTATAAAAATACATACTTTACAATTTAATGAATCAATGGCATAGTTTTAAAAAAAAGGTCATCTATACAGATAATGTGAAGAAAAATAAAACGTTTCACATGATGTATTTGAAATTTTAAAGCTAAAACATCCTATACCTCTTTTTATTTTTTTAATAAAAACAGATTTGAAATAAAACCAAAGAAATGTAAGGGCAAAATGATCAAGTTGGTAACTTAACAGCTGGTATGATTTTTTTTTTTTTAATAAAAACATACATGTTTAGTGTTATCACACCCACATAAAGAAATTTCACCTTCAAACAAAGAAAAGCTGAATACACAGAGTTCCTATTAAACCTTGAGGCTTAAAGTGTCTGACATGAAGTGAGTATCTTGATAGGATATGCTTTACAGAAAATATATTTCTAAAAAAGAAAATGTATTTGTCATTTAAAGAGACTTCTTTATTTGGCTTTAAAGCACTTTTAAAAAAATCAAATGGTTATTCTATACAACACTATAGCTCTCTTACTGACATTAACAATTTTACTGTGAAGAAGAAAACAAAGGTACATTCATTATAGTACCGTATATAATTTTACCACAAAAAAATGGGAAAACGTAATGACTCGAGTATAAGCCTAGGGTGAGAAATGGGCAGCTACTGTAAGTGGACAAGAGGGTCAACAATGCCCATGCCTCACTGTGCCATTTGCATGCCTCACTGTGCCCATTTGTAGCCATAGGTCCCCTGAACTTCAAACTTTGTAGTTAAGGGTTCCTAGATGCCCCCTAGCTGCAGACAACATTTGGGGTCTCTGGACCCAAAGGGTCCCGTAATGACATTGCTGCAGATGGGCATAGTTGACCGACTTTGGGGCCCTGTATCTCGGGGCCACTTGGTGCCCCCAAATTTGGATATGTTGTAGTGTTGGTGCCACTGGGTTTGCACACCAAATGGCTTTTCTAGCACCAAGTGGCCCGAGATATGGGGCCCCAAAGTCGGGTCGGAAAATGTCAAGCACTTTTCTGCAGCAAAGAATGACATTTTCCGAACCGACTTTGGGGCCCCGTCTCTCGGGGCCACTTGGTGCTAGGAACCCCAAATTTGGTGCGCAAACCCAGTAGAACTACAACATATCCAAATATGGGATTCCTAACACCAAGTGGCCCCGAGATACATGGCCCCAAAGTCGGGTCGGAAAATGTCATTCTCTGCTGCAGAAAAGTGCTTGACTCAAGTATAAGCCGAGGGGGGCACTTTCAGCACAAAAAAAATGTGCTCAAAAACTCGGCTTCTACTCGAGTATATACGGTATCTACCGATTTGGAAAGATTATAGCGGGATACATTGAAAAATGGTCAAACAAGGTTGCATGAGGTGCAGAGGAGTTTTTCTAAGTTTACAAGGTGCAGCCAGCTAATGAAAACTATGGGTACAATAGTGACAAATGTCCCAATGCTGGGGTCCCTAGTCGGGTGTCAATGTAGCATGTGAGGCTTTCAGCTTACCATGCTACCAACACCACATAACCAGCTTAATTACTAAAATAGTCACTGGAACTGATAGGGATGCCAACCACAGAGCTGAAAGGAACGCCAACTACAGAGCTGAAAGGGACGCGCCAACCATGGAACTGAAGAGACGCCAACCATGGAACTAAAAGGGACGGCAACCATGCAACTGAAAGGGATGCCAACCATGGAACTCAAAGGGACCACAATCATAGGCCATCAAAGCCTGCATCGCTTGAATAGAGTAGAGTGTGCTCTCCTTGGTACTTTGAATATTCAAAAGCTTAGCTTACAGCTGAGCCAAGATAAGAATGATCAGGATCAACGTGTTTTGCCTATCTTGAGGCTTCTTCAGGATCCCATTATAGTTAGTGATAAATCAAAGGAGCAGCAAATAATGAACAAAATATATATTAAAACTTGACATCAAAAAATACATAATAGATCACAATGTATAAAAAAATTAAGTATATAGAAAATGTATTGCGTATAGTTAATTTTTTATACATTGTGATATATCATGTATTTTTGATTATTATGTATTTGATTGATGATTTATCATTAAAGGATAAGTTCACTTTTTTTTTTTTTTTTTCTAAATTCCAGCTCCCCTACCAGTCCTGTACCAATATAGCATTCATGTACTTTTGCAAAAATATCAAAGCTTTCCATTAAATCTACAGACACTAACTACACTCGTCCTCATCCATGTTCCCAAACGTAGCCATTAGTAATGCCTTACTTCTTGGACAGACTTTAGGTCATGACACAGGAAGGAGTTGACCAGCTGATCTCATTAGCACACACCCCACATCATCCAACCTCCTAACTACCCATCCATTCCCAGCTGCATATTTTTTTTAATGAAATGCAATCACCCTTCTCACTAAATACACAATATACAATCAGATTGCATAGTGTATGGCCATCTTTTTACAGGTACATAGAAGGGAGTGGACAGAAACACTCAGCTGTCAAACTCCGTTCACAACTCTGCATAGTGGCAACTCGCATTCCCATATGTGTTTTTTTATTTTTTTTAACGAGGTGGGGGGGGGGGGGGTGTTTTGGAGCATTTTCACTCATCACACATAGGGCAGCCCCCCCCCACCTGAATGGGCTGCCCTACACACATCAACAGGCTGCCATATGCCTGTCAAAAGAAAAACAAGACACAAAACGTTTGCTCCCACTATGCTAGATGTGCCTGAAAGTGAAATTTGTCGATCACACAAGAACATTGAGTTGCCATTCACACCAGTGCGTTTCCTTGCATTTTAGAAATGCACTGCACCAGAAATCGCAGAAACAAATGCACCAAGCTCCACTCTAAAAAATTGTTCTGAAGCTTCTTTGGGCGTTTGCTCTGTGTAGGGCAGGGTGGATGGGCTGTCCTATGTGTGATGAGTGAAAATTTGAGTGAAAATTTTCCAAAACGCCCCCCCCCCCGCTAAAAATTAAATAAAACGCATGTGGGAATGCGAGTTCCCGCTATGTAGGAGTTGTGAACGGAGCTTGGCGGCTAAGTGTTTCTGTCCACTCTCTCCTAAGTGTTTGTATAAAGATGGCCATACACTATGCAATCTGATTGTATATTGTGTATTTAGTGAGAAGGGTGATCACTGATTGATTGCATTTCATTTAAAAAAACATGCAGCTGGGAGTGGGTGGGTAGGTAGGAGGGTGGATGATGCAGGGTGTGTGCTAATGAGATCAGCTGGTCAACTCCTTCCTGTGTCATGACCTAAAGTCTGACCAGGAAGTAAGGCATTACTAATGGATACGTTTGGAAACATGGATGAGGACAAGTGAAGCAAGTGTCTGTAGATTTAATGGAAAGCGTTCATAGTTTTGCAAAAAAAGTACATGAATGCTATATTGGTACATAGGGAAGTTGGAATTTAGTCTCAAGATAGGCGAAATACATTGATCCTGACCCTTTAAAATATACCGTCATGGTTATTCTTATTGGCTATATCAATTATTGTAATGTGCAGTTGCCAATATGTACTTTTATGGATTTTGATATAATAAATGCATGTTTTTAACAAATGTATAATTTTTGGGGTTTTTTTTCAGGCATTTTACCTCTCCCCTGTTCTGGGGTACATGAGGAAAGTCTTACCTACACATTTTGATATTTATAGGGACATAGCCCAATGTATATCAATAGGGTCTCCCACACATGACTTAGATAAGTCTAGATAATATTACAGTTTAGAGGTAAAACCAAAGTATACTTAAACACAGAAACAAATATGTAAAATATTGCTGCCAGCCTTTAAAGCAGGGTTCCATGGAACTCTAGGGTTCCTTTAGAGGTCGCTTGGGGTTCCCTGAGCAATTTCTTCCCCCCCAAATACATTCCCACTGACACTATTGATCTTTTCCGCTATCTATAAGGGGGTCATTCTTCCTACTGACCATCACACTAATGTATCATGTGTTATGGTTATAGTCATTTTTAGTAGAGATTCCCCAAGATGGGAAAATAATTTCAAGGGTTCCTCTGTGTTAAAAAAAAAAAAAGGTTGAGAAAGGCTGCTGAAGATGCTATGGCTGCATCCGTTTAATTTTTTTCAGGCTTTTTTCTTCTCATTCTTCTGGTGATCCTGCTAGTAACATGTCCTAGGAGGACAATGCTCAATCACTATACTGTCTATGGTGGATTAGCACACTACCACCCTTGGCTGCTCTCTCCTAATCTGGACTAATACACATCCCATTCATCTCTTTAACAGAGGGAATGTGTTCTGTAGTCAACAATGTATTTAGTTTTTGCAGCAATACAAATTGAAGGTGTTGCATTTTTTTTTCCAATTCAGTACCCTTCATAAAGAATGGAAAAATAACCCCATTACCCCTGTCTTTGTCTGCATAGTCAACTGCACATGGTTATTGTTGGCTAGAGTAACAATGTAGCGGTTAAAAAAAAGTAAAATTAAATAACTAATGCCTATGCAGTGCACCTTGAATATTTGTGAGAATAATATGTGTAGCGCTAAAAATAATAAAAAATTATGCAAAAATGCAAATAAAATATATATGTATAAAATATATATGAAATGTGCAAAAAAAGTGGAATAAAATGGATAACAATAAAACTAGTGATAAAAGCTAGTGGTGAAAGTCTTTTTGTAAGTGAATAGATGAATGGAGATGTCTCTATCCAGGCGTAGGGTACAATCTGGTATTGTAGTGGTAATGTGCACACAGGAATGTGTAAAAGGAATCCCGGGAAACTATGAACATCGGAAAAGGTACTTCTTACCAGAAAGGGTGGACACACATACCATACGGCAGTGGGTCAAAAGCGCTTGTGTTTTTTCTCCTGTTGGATGGTGAAGGGCGATTCCAGATCCTATGGGCGCACCTTGTACGTACACATTTGAGACTCTTACATTTCCCTTTACTGTCTTTTATGCTTTTAATTTTATCGTATTGGACTGTTGTCTTTTGCTCCTTCATTGAGAGATTTTATCCCAATAAAACGTTATTGGTTAATCTGCACTATTTGGAGCACTTTTTTCCCCCTTTTTTTTTACATCACATCTCATCACTGGTGACCCCAGACGCGCTGGAGATTCAACTCATACTGTGTGGCAAACCTGGATGATCCACTGTGTGTCCACCGGATGATCTACCGTGTGTCTACTCCTGGATGGTCTGGTGATACCCCAAGGCTGCGGGTCTACATGTACAAGGTGCGCCCATAGGATCTGGAATCGCCCTTCACCATCCAACAGGAGAAAAAACACGCTTTTGACCCACTGCCGTATGGTATGTGTGTCCACCGTTTCTGGTAAGAAGAACCTTATCCAATGGTCATAGTTTCCTGGGATTCCATTTACACATTCCTGTGTGTACATTACCACTACAATACCAGATTGTACCGTACGTCCGCGTCTGGATAGAGACATCTCCATTCATCTATTCACTTACAAAAAAGAGAGACTTTCACCACTAGCTTTTATCACTAGTTTTATTGTCATCCTTTTCATTCCATTTTTTTTGCACATTTGTGGCACCTTTTTCATATATATTTTATACATATATATTTTATCCGCATTTTTGCATAATTTTTTATTATTTTTAGCGCTACACATATTATTCTCATGTCTGTTTAACTTTCTATGTTTGAGTGTTAGCTGCTTTAAAAAAGCAATTTTTCTTATTACTTTATTTAGGTATAGCGCAGTGATATTCCTCACCCACTAGCACCTTGAATATTTAACTATTTTAGCATCAACATCAAAACTCCAGCTTAGCAAAGGGCAGAAGGAAAATTAAAGCCATTTACCAAAAAATTGTCTTTATTTAAAAAAATCGGAGCTTTACATTTTAGCCAGAGACACGTCATTAAATCAGAACAAGGCACTTATGTAAAATGAATTTGGAATACCAACTAATGGGGGGAGGGAAAACATTTTACGAATACTAAAGATGATAATTTTATTTAAAGTTCTTGGTTTAGGCAGGCTTGCCACCCAAAATGATGAATATTCTGAAATATGTAGCAATACCTTATCCTAGTAATAAGTCATATGCTTCAGTTTCACTACAACCTTATCTTGTGTGCATTTTGAAATCATCTTAGAGAATACTGTACATGGTTTAAAAAAAAAAAGATTTGTTTTTAATTATAAAGTATACCTAAATCCAAAAACATACATTTAATATATTGCAGCGTACCAGTCCTTACATGTAATTCATTTTATTTTATCAGGTATAATGAATCTGCAAGTACAAAAACAAAAAAAACTGACCTTTCCAAAATTCCTGTCCTTTTAACTTCCTGTGCACTGAACAGGCATCTAAAATAATATTGTCAGCATTCCCAGCCATCTTCTGTGAACTACAAAATATACTTTCACTAAGGATAATGTGATGCATACATTTTTTGGAGGACAAACTATGCTTTCTAATTATGTTATTTTCTATGTAATCTAGAGAAAAAAAAATTTAACAAAAATTTTTTTTAAGAACTTTACTGTAAATAAAAAGTAAACACTTTATTCTATAATTTGTCAAAGTGTCAAAGTGACACTAAAATTATGACAAAGTGATTTGCAAATAAAAGACTTCAATTGTGCACATTTTTATGTGACACAAAAAAAAAAAAAAATAACATTTTGATAAATGATAATGAAAAAATAATAATAAAAAGTCCCCCTAAAAACACAACAGGTAAAAGGAAGAATGGAATTGTTGAGGGTCGATTAGGGTTAAATAAACGTTAAAAAGGAATACATTTTATTTTAAAAAAATATTTTTTAGTTGTTTTTGACGGCCGATAATTGCTGGTCAACGCAGTGGGGATGTGGCAGTCGAGGGGGGGGGGGGGGGGGGGGTAGAAGCTGAACATAGGTGATACACCCCTCAAAGCTATGTTAAAGTCTTTTAGGGCGTACCTCCTTCCTTTACAATCCTCAAATGGTTACCTTTGTTAAATGAAGTAGAGCTCACAAGCATGGTTTGGTAAAATGTATTACTTACTACATATACTAGAATTGTTCAGGCAGTTCCTGGGTTACAAACAAGATAGGGTTTGTAGGTTTACTCTTATGCTGAATTTGTATGTTAGTTGGAACTGGTACATTATTTATTGTTTTCCCAAAAAAGTTTTTATTGAAAGAAATAATCGGAGTTACAGCAGTATCATACAGGTGACGAAACGGTAAACTGCATTCTGAAATATGTATCAGACAGATGTAGGATCTGTACACAATCTTCAGCAGATGTCGTAGTTATTAAACTTGAGATCTATCGGTAAATTGGGTAAAAGATGAGTCAAAACGGGACAGTATCCGCTAGGGGTTTAATACTACTTATATACGGTGCAACAATGTGCCGGGAAGGGGTGTGAGAGGGAGGAAATCCCAGATGTCTGTGGAGGTCCCTGAGCTGTACATTGCGGGCTTGTGAGGAGGCTTGAAGTTGTTGGATGGAGGTCTCGTGGGTGGTTGTCGTCTCTTCTAGATCATCCATCCTTGCAGCCACAACTTGAATGTCCCTGCTCAGATCTGTGATGGTGTGTGGCTTTAATATCTTCTGCTACCGCCCGGAGGTCTTGGAGGTTTAGGGGTTGTACATCGGCAGTAAAATTAGCCGATGATTGTGAGCGATTCCTGCCTGAGGGGCTGAGGCTGGAGGATCGCACGGTGCCTGTGTAGGCCTGAGATGAAGCTGCGGACTCACGTGGCTGGGTCCAAAAGATATCCGAGATGCGCCGGCTTATCTGCGTGCCGGTGGCTCTGGGCGAGCAGGGTCTGGTTGGGGGATGTGTCCCCCAGTGTTTTCCCCATGTCGACTGATGAGGCTAGCTAGGGAATAGAGCTGCAAGATTCTGCCTAAAATGAGAATCACATTTTTTTTTGCTTAGAAGATAGATCACGATTCTCACGGCGTAACATCTTCTTTCACATTAAAAAAAAAAAAAATTGGGCTAACTTTACCGTTTCTTTTTTTATTCATTGTGTATTTTTCCCCCAAAATTGCGTTTGAAAGACCGCTGGGCAAATACAGTGTGACATAAAATATTGCAGCGATTGCCATTTTATTCCCTAGGGTCTCTGCTAATATATATATATAATGTTTGGGGGTTCCAAGTAATTTTCTAGCCAAAAATATTGATTTTACCTTAAAGCGGGAGTTCCGCCGTTTTTTTTTAAAAGTCAGCAGCTACAAATACTGCAGCTGCTGACTTTTAAAATATGGACACTTACCCGTCCAGCACGCCTGCGATGTCAGTACCCAAAGCCGATCTGTCGCTCGGCTCTCGGGTGCTGCCGCCGCCATCTTTGGTATGGGCTTCACTTCCCAGTTCCCTACTGCGCTTGCGCGAGTCGCGCTGCGCAATAAGGACGGTCCCTGCTGTCTCTGGGATCCTTGTGTTTCCCAGCAGACAGCATGGGGGGGGGGGGCAGGAAGTGGCGTAAATACCTGCAGATTCTGCGGCTATCTGTGCCCGGAAGTGGGTGCAGATACCTGTATTATACAGGTATCTGCACCCCCTCCCCCCTGAAAGGTGCCAATTGTGGCACCGGAGGAGCAGAAGTTCCACTTTAGGGTGGAACTCCGCTTTAAGAAACAAGTGTCAAAAAAAAGCGGTTAATTGTCCTGCATGTACACGTTGTTTAAAAACTTGGCAGACTGCCCGGATTTTCTTTACACACAGAAGTTTCCCTTTGATCTAAGAAGGAAGTTAGTTACAATGTTTCATTTTTAAAAACTTGGCAGACTGCCCGGATTTTCTTCTTTACACACAGAAGTTTCCCTATGATCTAAGAAGGAAGTTAGTTTTAATGTTTCATTTTTGAAAACTTGGCAGACTGCCCTATGTTTTCTTTGACAGCTGATAAGTCTCTCCACTTGTTATATGAAAGAATCAGCAATCTCTGCAAGAGATCGTCAGAGGGGTTGAATCGAGATCACGATTAATTGTGCAGCTCTACTAGGGAAGCTAAAGAAAATCCCTCTGTAGAGTGGAGCTTGGGGATCAGGTGTCCATCAGGGTTCGGCGCCAAACCACACCCCCAGGTAAATTTTTTAAGTGCAACTCCAGCCAAAAATAATTTTTACGTTTTTTGGATAGCATAAGGAAGGTTAATACCCCTGTTACGTTGGTTTTGCTGTCTGTGTCCCTGTTCAGAATATTTCAACTCACTGTAAAAATTGGATTTAGAAGATTTTGGGTTGGATTGGTAATAAAGCTTCAGTGGAGACACCTTTTTCCCATGGTAACTTACAGGAGTGAATTTTCCTTCCTAGGGGTAGATTTCCTCTCACTTCCTGTTGTCTTCCTCTGTAAGTATAAGTCCTATATACGTCGGATGAATGTAACTCGGGGACTGCCTGTATGTTTTTTTTTTTTCTTCTAATAGCTCTAAATAAAAAATACCGGCATTCACAATCTTTTTTTCGTCCAATGGTGAGATCTTTCCATTTTGTGAATTAGTTAATTATTTGAATCGCCCACAGTCAGGGTTTATAAAAAATGTATTGTATTCTAGAATTGAACAACCTTGGGGACACATCAATATATGCTTCCAAATTCCCATGGAGAATTTATTAATTGCTGAATTTTCTTTTTACAAGGAGACTATTTGCCTCCGCAAAAGGACTGTCTGCGGCCAATTCAATTTAAGCTGTTTTTAAGTATTGTAAATGAAAATTGAATAGTAGTTTTCAAAACAAGCTAATCTGTTCGATGCAATTTAATTGCCTTATTACATTAATATTTTATCTGCTGCAACTGAAATTTTATATAGATCTACATTAGAGGTATTTTAGTACTTTAAGGAATGTTCAAAATCAAATGGCTGATGGCAAACACTTGTTATTTGGACCTTTGTTATAGATTACATTGCATTTTAATAACGCCTTTTTAACCACTTCAGCTCTGGAAGGTTTACCCCCCTCCCTGACCAGGCCATATTTTGCAATAGGGCACTGCGTTACTGACATTTGCGTGGGTGTGCAACGTTGTACCCAAATACAATTTTTCTACATTTTTCCCCCACAAATAGAGCTTTCTTTTGGTGGTATTTGATCACCTCTGTGGTTTTTATTTTTTGCGCTATATCCCAAAAAAAAAAGAAGATCAACAATTTAAAAAAAAAAAAAAAGAATATTTTTTACTTTCTGCTATAAAACATTCCCAATATACAAATGTAAAAAGATTTAAAATTTCGTCATCAATCTAGGCCAATATGTATTCTGCTACATATTTTTGGCAAAAAAAAAAGAAATATGTGTATATTGATATTTTTTGTGCAAAAGTCTACAAACTATGGGATATTTTTATTTATTTTTTACTAGTAATGGCCGCGATCAGCGACTTATAGTAAGACCAAGATATTGTGGCAAACACACTGGACAAAAAAAAAAAAAAAAACAACCACACAACAGGTTATATACTTGCCTGCTCTGTGTAATGGCTTTGCAAATAGCAGCCCTAATCCCCATCTTCTCGGGTCATTCGCCGGCACTCGAGGCGCCTCCCACCTGCCGGGTGCCCCCATAGCAAGATGCGCGATACTTTGGGCACCTGAGCTGAACCGCTGCTGTGTCCATTCACACACAGAGCCGCGGCTCGGCCTGCCCCCTCCATCTCCCGATTGGCTCACTGTATATGACAGCAGACAGAACCAATGGGGGCTCAGGTAAGTATCAGAGGAACTGCTGGGGCTCCTGCACACAGTTTTTTTTACCTTCAGGCATAGAATGCCTGAAGGTAAAAAATCTTGTGCCTTTACAACCACTTGCCGACCAGCCACAGTATATATAAAAGGTGGCAGGTCGGCTCTCCAGCGCAAACCGACGTACCCGTACACGTGCATCTTAAACTGTGGGCGCACCAATGGCTCCCGCAGACTCGGTGTCCACCGGCAACCCACGATCGCAGTACAGAGGCAGAACGGGGATCTGCCTATGCAAATAAAGAGGATGCCGTTCTGTCAGGGGACATCATACAGAGCTGCTGTTCCCAGTAATCGGAAACAGCGATCTCTGTGGTGTTCTAGAAAGCCCATACAGTTAGAACACACCCAGGGAACACAGTTAACCCATTGATCACCCCCTAGTGTCATTTATACATCAGTGCATTTTTTATAGTAATAATCTCACTGGTCCCTAAAAAGTGTCACTTGGGACAATATACACTTATTGTGATTTTTTTTTTTTTTACCAAAAATATGTAGCAGAATACATATTGGCCTAAACTGATGAAGAAATTTTTTTCTGGATACGTATTATAACGAAAGTAAAAAATATTGTATTTTTTCAAAATTGGCGGTCTTTTTTGTTTATAGTGCAAAAAATAAAAAACGCAGAGGTGATCAAATACCACCAAAATAAAGCTCTATTTGTTGGAAAAAAATACATACATTTTATTTGTCAGTATAAGCGACGCAGTGCTGTTTTGCAAAAAAAGGCCTGGTCATTACGGGGGTAAAACCTTCCGGTGCTGAATGAAGTGGATAAACCATATCATTTCCAAGGTTCCAAGGAAAGACCCCTTTGACACGAGCAGGTTTGGCCGGAAAAAAAAGTGCCATTTGAAGGTCCATCTCTGTTCCTGGCCTGTGAATGCATCCATTAGCCTATCATTTGGACAACTTTGGATAAGGAGAATCCTGCAAGCATTGTGTGAGCTTAGATATATTGAACTATCTTATACACCGATTCTGTGGTTGAGACACAACTGAGTATCGAGCATTTACTCAAGAAGCCCTCGATAAACAACAGTGGAGTTGGGCATAAGTGATAAATTGTCTGATCTGTGGATTGCAAAAGTATTCACCCCCCTTGGCTTTTTACCTATTTTGTTACATTACAGCCTTTAGTTCAATTTTTTTTTTTTTGAATCTGAATTATATGTGATGGATCAGAACACAATAGTCTAAGTTGGTGAAGTAAAATAACAAAAATATATACATAAAACTATTTTTCAGAAATAAAAAAAAACTGATAATTTGCATGTGCGTATGTATTCACCCCCTCTGTTATGAAGCCCATAAAAAGCTCTGGTGTAATCAATTACCTTCAGAGGTCACATAATTAGTGAAATGATGTCCACCTGTGTGCAATCTAAGTGTCACATGATCTGTCATTACATATACACACCTTTTTGAAAGGCCCCAGAGGCTGCAACACCTAAGCAAGAGGCACCACTAACCAAACACTGCCATGAAGACCAAGGAACTCGCCAAACAAGTAAGGGACAATGTTGCTGAGAAGTACAAGTCAGGGTTAGGTTATAAAAAAATATCCAAATCCTTGATGATCCCTAGGAACACCATCAAATATATCACAACCTAATGGAAAGAACATGGCACAACAGCAAACCTGCCAAGAGACGACCGCACACCAAAACTCACGGACCGGGCAAGGAGGGCATTAATCAGAGAGGCAGCACAGAGACCTAAGGTAACCCTGGAGGAGCTGCAAAGTTCCACAGCAGAGACTGGAGAGTATCTGTACATAGGAGGACAATAAGCCGTACGCTCCATAGAGTTGGGCTTTATGGCAGAGTGGCCAGAAGAAAGCCATTACTTTCAGCAAAAAACTAAATGGCGCATTTTGAGTTTGCGAAAAGGCATGTGGGAGACTCCCAAAATGTATGGAGGAAGGTGCTCTGGTCTGATGAGACTAAAATTTAACTTTTTGGCCATCAAAGGAAACGCTATGTCTGGCGCAAACCCAACACATCACCCAAAGAACACCATCCCCACAGTGAAACATGGTGGTGGCAGCATCATGCTGTGGGGATGTTTTTCAGCAGTCGGGACTGGGAAACTGGTCAGAGTTGAGGGAAAGATGGATGGTGCTAAATACAGGGATATTCTTGAGCAAAACCTGTACCACTCTGTGTGTGATTTGAGGCTAGGACGGAGGTTCACCTTCCAGTGGGACAATGACCCCAAACACACTGCTAAAGCAACACTTGAGTGGTTTAATGGGAAATATGTAAATGTGTTGGAATGGCCTAGTCAAAGCCCAGACCTCAATTCAATAGAAAATCTGTGGTCAGACTCGAAGATTGCTGTTCACAAGCGCAAACCATCCAACTTGAAGGAGCTGGAGCAGTTTTGCAAGGAGGAATGGGCAAAAATACCAGTGGTAAGATGTGGCAAGCTCATAGAGACTTACCCAAAGGGACTTGGAGCTGTGATAGCCGCAAAAGGTGGCTCTACAAAGTATTGACTTTAGGGAGGTGAACAGTTCTGCACATTGACTTTTTCTGTTATTTTGTCCTATTTGTTTTTGGCTTCACAATAAAAAACGAAATAAAATAAAAAAGCACCTTCAAAGCTATGGGCATGTTCTGTAAAATGGAATGATGCAAATCCTCAAACAATCCATATTAATTCCAGGTTGTGAGGCAACAAAACACAAAAAATGCCAAGGGGGTGAATACTTTTGCAAGGCACTGTACATACATACATACATATACACACACACACACAC
>CM053029.1:566122817-566136087 GCA_028564925.1 Lithobates sylvaticus | reverse complement strand
TTGTATGGGATGTGGCATTGGATTCCTAAGGTTGTTCTGGATAGTTGTATGGGAGGTGGCATTGCATTTCTAAGGTTAATCTGGATAGTTGTATGGGATGTGGCATTGGATTCCTACGGTTGTTCTGGATAGTTGTATGGGATGTGGCATTGGATTCCTAAGGTTGATCTCGATAGTTGTATGGATTGTTTCATTGGATTTCTAAGGTTGTTCTGGATAGTTGTATGGGATGTGGCATTGGATTTCTAAGGTTGTTCTGGATAGTTGTATGGGATGTGCCATTGGATGCCTAAGGTTGTTCTGGATAGTTGTATGGGAGGTGGCATTGCATTTCTAAGGTTGTTCTGGATAGTTGTATGGGATGTGCCACTGGATTCCTAAGGTTGTTCTGGATAGTTGTATAGGATGTGGCACTGTACAAATATCCCCATGAGGTCCGTTGGTCTATGTTTTTTTTTTTTTTTTTGCCAGTAAAGGAGTTGAAAATGAATAGCGATGCATGTACAGTATTATACTGACAAAATCAGTCAGTGTTGCAGTAAGAAAAGTTGCAGCTGCAAAACGTGTGTGTGTACCGACTAAAAAACATTTAACCAAAGAGGAAAATCCTGTATACAGAGTATGCATGTGTTTTGACCTCAAGTCCTCTGCAGAAAAAAAAAAATAGTATAGGATATTTAGGAACTCTAGTACCCAGAGTAACGTTGCCAAGTGAAGAAAGCTTGAAAAGGAAAATCCAGATTTTTGAACTCGCCATAAAATCTTTTTCTTGTCTACCATGGGACACAGGAAGTCTTTAAAAAGAGGAGTTCCCACTAAAAATATTTTTTTTAAAGTCAGCAGCTACAAATACTGCAGCTGCTGACTTTTAATAATTCGGACACTTACCTGTCCCAGGGTCCAGCGATGTGGGGGAACAAAGCCCCCCCCCCCCCCCTCGAAACCCTGCTCGGCTCGCGGCGCCGGCATCCTTACTGTGGGCACCCAGCTGTGGCTTCACAGCCGGGCACCCAGTGGCGAATGCACAAGCGGCGCCGTGTGCCGCGATACGACGCGCAGTCATCTGGGACACGTGACAGGTCCCAGATGACTGTGGCGCTGAGGGGAAGTGATGTCAGTGTCCGGGCACAGAAGGTGGCAGACTACGAGGGACCCCCTAGCAACAGGCAATTAGAGGTGAGTAAAAAAAAAAAAATTTTTTTTTTATGATTTTTTAAGCACATTTTTTCTTTTACCACCAGGAGACTTGGACACTGGCAAAAAAAAATAAAAAAATAAATAAAAAAAAACTGTAGGCCACCACAGGATAACCCCTTAGACTACCAGTGGGACACGCATCTCTCAGTGGACTTGAAGAAAAAGGATCTTATAAAATTTACAAAATTCATATTTTTTCCCCATTAATTGAGACACACAGGAAGTCTTTAAAACTTGAGGATGTCTAAAAGCAACCCAACTTTGGTGATGGGCAACACAGCAAACAAATGGCCTTACAAATCTGGGAAACAGTTGCTTGATGTTGAAAAACTCATAAAGCGCCAACATATCTGGCACAACAAGAAAAGGAGGTACGAGTAGCTTGATGCTGAAAATCCAAAGAAGAATGCACAGATCTAGTAGTGTGTTCCCTGCCAGGAAGGGGTTGACCCTGATCCTTAAAACTACAAGTTTGGATGATGGTCTGTCTGAGCCACTTGGAGATGGTGGAAGAAAAAACTAGTGGAAATAAAAAAGACAAAAAGGGAAACCGTCTTTCTGAAAGAGGTTAAAGTGATTGTAAAGTCTTGTTTTTTATTTATTTTTTGCTTTTTTTTTTTTTAATAACAAATATGTTATACTTACCTCCTCTGTGCAGCGGATTTGCACAGGGCAGCCCAGATCCTCCTCTTCGCTGCTACTAGTCCCTCCCTCCTGTCAAGTGCCCCCCCCCCCCCCCAGCAAGCAGCTTGCTATGGGGCACCTGAGCTGCAACTTTGTGTATCCATTCAGACACGGAGAGTTTTTCAGCTCATAAAACCCTGATCTCTAAAGTTCCAAAACGCCCAACAAGCAAAATCCCATTAATTTTAACGGCCCTGGTCACAGCTGAGCGTTTTGTCACCTGAAGCAAAACCCCTGAAGCTCAAAAAAGTACTTTTTGACAGATTACGAGCGCTTTTGACCCCATAGACTTCAATAGAACTGTCTGACTTGAGCAGAAAAATGCTTGTAAAACGCACAAATAGCAGCTCTCCACCCCAAATTCCCTCTCCTCCCCCTAGTGCCTTCTATTGGCTAAACAAAAATGTTCGAAGCTGTAAAACGCTTGTACTACACTTCTAAAAAGCTTGTAAAAAGCTGCAAAAAAAGCTGCAAAAAAAGCTGCAAAAAAAGCTTAAAAAAAAAAAAAAATGCCTGTAATCGATACGCACAGGTGTAAATGGAGTCTAAGCCTTTTTATATTTGTTGTTTAGAAGTTAAAACTTGTATTTTCTGCTAGAAAATTACTTAGGACCCTCAAACATTATATATATTTTTTAGCAGCGACCCTACAGAATAATATGGCGGTCATTGCAATATTTTATGTCACACTCTATTTGCACAGCAGTCTTTCGAACGCAATTTTTAGGGAAAAAATACACTTCGATTAATTAAAAAAAAAACAGTAAAGTTAGCACAATTTTTTTGCATAATGTGAAAAATGTTACGCTACGAATCGTGATCTTTATTCTAAGCAAAAAAAAAATAAAAATTGAGATTCAAATTTTTTCCAGAATCGTGCAGCTCTAATGTACAGGCAGTCCAAGTTACAAACATCAAACTTACAAAAGGGAGGGAGAAAACGGGAAGTGAGAGGAATTCTACCCCTAGGAAGGGAAATTCACTCCTGTAAGTTGTGCCGTTGCTTCAGTTTGCTTAAGTGCCCATGTGCGGATGACGTCGGCACATACAGAGATATCCAGTGTAGCTACAGGTAAGCCCAATTATAGGCTTGCCTGTAGTATAAAGTGGCTGTAAAGGGTTTACAACCACTTTAACACATTGATAAAAGTTATAATCTTTATTTGATAATTAACAACACTAAAATAATATAATGATGAATAAAGTAGCTTTTACACAAAAAAGCACATACCGTATATACTCGAGTATAAGCCGACCCGAATATAAGCCGAGGCACCTAATTTTACCACAAAAAAATGGGAAAGTGGAAAAGTGGGTCAACAATGCCCATTTGCAGCCTCACTGTGCCCATTTGCAGCCATAGGTCCCCCGAACTTCAAACTTGGTAGTTAAGGGTTCCTAGATGCCCCCTAGCTGCAGCCAAAAGGGTCCCCGAAATGATATTGCTGCAGATGGACACAGTTGACCAAATTTGGGGCCCTGTATCTCGGGGTCACTTGGTGCTAGGAACCCCAAATTTGGTGTGCAAACCCAGTGGAACTAGTACTACAACATATCCAAATAGGGATTGGGATTCCTAACACCAAGTGGCCCCGAGATACAAAGTCGGGTCAGAAAATGTCATTCTATGCTGCAGAAAAGTGCTTGACCCAGTATAAGCCGAGGGGGGCATTTTCAGCCCAAAAAAAAAAATGTGCTGAAAAACTTGGCTTATACTCGAGTATATACGGTACTTTAATACCTATACATATAAAAGCATTATCAAATGAAAATTATAAAAAAAAAAAAAAAATGTATGCATGTGTTATTGAAAAAAATAAAAAAAATAAAAAGTTCCCAGGTGTGTTTAAGCACAACTAAAGTAAAAAATAGTTATTTAGTATAAATGGGAAGCGGTGCTACAACCCATCTGTTAGTCTTGCATACACAGTAATTATATATATATATATATACATATATATACACACACACACACACACACACACACACACACATATATACATATCGGCCTAAACTGATGAAGACATTTTTTTTTTTTTTTAAATTGGGGATATTTATTATAGCAAAAAGTAAAAAAATATTGTTTTTTCTCAAAATTTAGACTCTGTTTATAGCGCAAACATTTTTTTGGGGAAAAAAAAAAAAGGATGCAAATTTTATTTGGGTACAGCATCGCACGACCATGTAATTGTCAGTTAAAATGACGCAGTGCTAAATTGTAAAAAGTACTCTGGTCAGGAAGGGGGTAAAATCTTCTGGGGCTGAAGTGGTTAAAACTTAGTTTAATAGAGAATTGAGACACCTGGTCCTAAGACTAATAATGTACTTTGGACAGCTCATACGAGCTTACTAGGATTTTCCCTACATCTCAGACAATGGGGAGATTTACTAAATTCGGAGAGTGCAAAATCTGGTGCAGCTGTGCATTGTAGCCAATCGTCTTCTAACTTCAGCTTGTTTAATTAAGCTTTGAGAAAAAAAAAAAACAAAAAACAAACACACAACAAAAACATGGAAGCCAATTGGTTTCTATGCAGCCCTGCACCAGATTTTGCACTCTCCAATTTTAGTAAATCAACCCCAATGCGTGTTATGTGATGTTTATGCAGAAGTCATTTTTCACATCCATTACATTCAGAGATTGGTATGGACCCTTTATCCCTTTATAGCCCTTTTGCATATAGTACCTAGATTTTAATGGGATATTGTTATACCATGGTGTTCCAATTGCGTTTTCTATAATAAAAAGATTCAAATAGTGGAGAGCTGGCCGATTCATTTTAAAAATGAGCCAACAGCTGCTATTTAGGACTGTGAGCTTGTTTTCGGTCTTTGTCACACTGCAATATATAGGCAAATGGCAGAAAAGGAGTTACCTTAGGAATCCAATGATTCAGTAAAAAAAAAAAAAGGGACTTTAAAGGCTCTGTACATAAGGCAACAGCAACACAGTTAAGAAATAAAAACACACAAAATATATGCATCACAATATATTGGAAAAACCATATTGATCCTGCTTCCACAATTATATAGTCACAAAGATCTGCACCATAAGGTGCTAAACACAAACTATACATAGTCCATTCATTGGAAACTCCTAACTGATGCGTTTCGCAGCTTAGGCCCCTGCTTCTTCAGAAACCACGAGGTGCCCTGGAATGGTTATCTTGTCCTAGCAACATACTGGAAACGGGTAACATTGCTGCCTGATGCTGGACCTGCCCTCTTTCTTGCGTAGTCCAGTTTCTTTGATGTCATCTCTCATCCTTGTTGGTCAGGGCAAATTTGCCCTTGGTGACTTGATGTGGATACAGGGCACCAATTATATTGGCATCGCTATGTTTTAAACTGTGATATCTCCACATTCTGTTCCTAAAGAAGCAGCAACCTGAGATGCGAAACATGTTGGACTTGGAATTCACAATGAATGCGTGAGAATCAGTATATGAACTGTGTGTAGTTTGTTTTTAGCACCATATGGTGCCTGATCTTCGTGACTATGTAATTGCAGAAGCAATATGGTTTTACCAAGGGATTGTGATAAATACAATTTCTTTATTTTAGATTTCTTAACTGTGCAATCGTTGTCTTATGTACAGAGCTTTTAAATTGACTTTTTTACTGAATCATTGGATTCCTAAAGGTTGTTCTGGATAGTTGTACGGGATGTGGCATTGGATTGCTGAGGTTGTTCTGGATAGTTGTATGGGTTGTTTCATTGGATTCCTAAGGTTGTTCTGGATAGTTGTATGGGATATGGCACTGGATTCCCAAGGTTGTTCTGGATAGTTGTATGGGATGTGGCATTGTATTTCTAAGGTTGTTCAGGATAGTTGTATGGGATGTGGCATTGGATTCCTAAGGTTTTTCTGGATAGTTGTATGGGATATGGCACTGGATTCCCAAGGTTGTTCTAGATCAGGGGTCTCAAACTAGCGGCCCTCCAGATGTTGCGGAACTGCAAGTCCCATCATGCCTCTGCCTATGGGAGTCATGCCTGTAACTGTCAGCCTTGCAATGCCTCATGGGAATTGTAGTTCCCCAACAGCTGGAGGGCCACCAGTTTGAGACCCCTGTTCTAGATAGTTGTATGGGACTTGGCATTGGATTCCCAAGGTTGTTCTGGATAGTTGTATGGGATGTGGCATTGGATTGCCGAGGTTGTTCTCGATAGTTGTATGGATTGTTTCATTGGATTTCTAAGGTTGTTCTGGATAGTTGTATGGGATGTGCCATTGGATTCCTAAGGTTGTTCTGGATAGTTGTACGGGATGTGCCATTGGATTCCTAAGGTTGTTCTGGATAGTTGTACAGGATGTGGCATTGGATTTCTAAGGTTGTTCTGGATAGTTGTACGGGATGTGGCATTGCATTTCTAAGGTTGTTCTGGATAGTTGTATGGGATGTGCCATTGGATTCCTAAGGTTGTTCTGGATAGTTGTATGGGAGGTGGCATTGCATTTCTAAGGTTGTTCAGGATAGTTGTATGGGATGTGGCATTGGATTCCTAAGGTTTTTCTGGATAGTTGTATGGGATATGGCACTGGATTCCCAAGGTTGTTCTAGATAGTTGTATGGGACGTGGCATTGGATTCCCAAGGTTGTTCTGGATAGTTGTATGGGATGTGGCATTGGATTGCCGAGGTTGTTCTCGATAGTTGTATGGATTGTTTCATTGGATTTCTAAGGTTGTTCTGGATAGTTGTATGGGATGTGCCATTGGATTCCTAAGGTTGTTCTGGATAGTTGTATGGGATGTGACATTGGATTCCTAAGGTTGTTCTGGATAGTTGTATGGGATGTGGCATTGGATTCCTAAGGTTGTTCTGGATAGTTGTATGGGAGGTGGCATTGCATTTCTAAGGTTAATCTGGATAGTTGTATGGGATGTGGCATTGGATTCCTACGGTTGTTCTGGATAGTTGTATGGGATGTGGCATTGGATTCCTAAGGTTGATCTCGATAGTTGTATGGATTGTTTCATTGGATTTCTAAGGTTGTTCTGGATAGTTGTATGGGATGTGGCATTGGATTTCTAAGGTTGTTCTGGATAGTTGTATGGGATGTGCCATTGGATGCCTAAGGTTGTTCTGGATAGTTGTATGGGAGGTGGCATTGCATTTCTAAGGTTGTTCTGGATAGTTGTATGGGATGTGCCACTGGATTCCTAAGGTTGTTCTGGATAGTTGTATAGGATGTGGCACTGTACAAATATCCCCATGAGGTCCGTTGGTCTATGTTTTTTTTTTTTTTTTGCCAGTAAAGGAGTTGAAAATGAATAGCGATGCATGTACAGTATTATACTGACAAAATCAGTCAGTGTTGCAGTAAGAAAAGTTGCAGCTGCAAAACGTGTGTGTGTACCGACTAAGAAACAATTTAACCAAAGAGGAAAATCCTGTATACAGGGTATGCATGTGTTTTGACCTCAAGTCCTCTGCAGAAAAAAAAAAATAGTATAGGATATTTAGGAATTCCAGTACCCAGAGTAACGTTGCCAAGTGAAGAAAGCTTGAAAAGGAAAATCCAGATTTTTGAACTCGCCATAAAATCTTTTTCTTGTCTACCGTGGGACACAGGAAGTCTTTAAAAAGGGGAGTGCCCACTAAAAATATTTTTTTGAAAAGTCAGCAGTTACAAATACTGCAGCTGCTGACTTTTAATAATTCGGACACTTACCTGTCCCAGGGTCCAGCGATGTGGGGGAACGAAGCCCCCCCCTCGAAACCCTGCTCCGCTCGCGGCGCCAGCATCCTTAGTGTGGGCACATGGCTGTGGCTTCACAGCCGGGCACCCAGTGGCGAATGCACAAGCGGCGCCGTGTGCCGCGATACGACGCGCAGTCATCTGGGACACGTGAGAGGGTCCCAGATGACAGTGGCGCCGAGGGGAAGTGATGCCAGTGCCCGGGCCCTGAAGGTGGCAGACTACGAGGGACCCCCTAGCAACAGGCAATTAGAGGTGAGTAAAAACAAAAAAAAAAAAAATTATTTTTTTTATGATTTTTAAGCACATTTTTTCTTTTACCACCAGGAGACTTGGACACTGGCAAAAAAAAAATAAAACAATACAAAAAAAAAAACTGTAGGCTACCACAGGATAACCCCTTTGACTACCAGTGGGACCCGCGTCTCTCAGTGGACTTGAAGAAAAAGGATCTTATCAAAATTTACAAAATTCATATTTTTTCCCCATTAATTGAGACACACAGGAAGTCTTTAAAACTTGAGGATGTCTAAAAGCAACCCAACTTTGGTGATGGGCAACACAGCAAACAAATGGCCTTACAAATCTGGGAAACAGTTGCTTGATGTTGAAAAACTCATAAAAGCGCCAACATATCTGGCACAACAAGAAAAGGAGGTACTAGTAGCTTGATGCTGAAAATCCAAAGAAGAATGCACAGGTCTAGTAGTGTGTTCCCTGCCAGGAAGGGGTTGACCCTGATCCTTAAAACTACAAGTTTGGATGATGGTCTGTCTGAGCCACTTGGAGATGGTGGAAGAAAAAACTAGTGGAAATAAAAAAGACAAAAAGGGAAACAGTCTTTCTGAAAGAGGTTAAAGTGATTGTAAAGTCTTGTTTTTTATTTATTTTTTGCTTTTTTTTTTTTTTAATAACAAATATGTTATACTTACCTCCTCTGTGCAGCGGATTTGCACAGGGCAGCCCAGATCCTCCTCTTCGCTGCTACTAGTCCCTCCCTCCTGTCAAGTGCCCCCCCCCCCCCCCCCCAGCAAGCAGATTTCTATGGGGCACCTGAGCTGCAACTTTGTGTATCCATTCAGACACGGAGAGTTTTTCAGCTCATAAAACCCTGATCTCTAAAGTTCCAAAACGCCCAACAAGCAAAATCCCATTAATTTTAACGGCCCTGGTCACAGCTGAGCGTTTTGTCACCTGAAGCAAAACCCCTGAAGCTCAAAAAAGTACTTTTTGACAGATTACGAGCGCTTTTGACCCCATAGACTTCAATAGAACTGTCTGACTTGAGCAGAAAAATGCTTGTAAAACGCACAAATAGCAGCTCTCCACCCCAAATTCCCTCTCCTCCCCCTAGTGCCTTCTATTGGCTAAACAAAAATGTTCGAAGCTGTAAAACGCTTGTACTACACTTCTAAAAAGCTTGTAAAAAGCTGCAAAAAAAGCTGCAAAAAAAGCTGCAAAAAAAGCTTAAAAAAAAAAAAAAAAAATGCCTGTAATCGATACGCACAGGTGTAAATGGAGTCTAAGCCTTTTTATATTTGTTGTTTAGAAGTTAAAACTTGTATTTTCTGCTAGAAAATTACTTAGGACCCTCAAACATTATATATATTTTTTAGCAGCGACCCTACAGAATAATATGGCGGTCATTGCAATATTTTATGTCACACTCTATTTGCACAGCAGTCTTTCGAACGCAATTTTTAGGGAAAAAATACACTTCGATTAATTAAAAAAAAAACAGTAAAGTTAGCACAATTTTTTTGCATAATGTGAAAAATGTTACGCTACGAATCGTGATCTTTATTCTAAGCAAAAAAAAATAAAAATTGAGATTCAAATTTTTTCCAGAATCGTGCAGCTCTAATGTACAGGCAGTCCAAGTTACAAACATCAAACTTACAAAAGGGAGGGAGAAAACGGGAAGTGAGAGGAATTCTACCCCTAGGAAGGGAAATTCACTCCTGTAAGTTGTGCCGTTGCTTCAGTTTGCTTAAGTGCCCATGTGCGGATGACGTCGGCACATACAGAGATATCCAGTGTAGCTACAGGTAAGCCCAATTATAGGCTTGCCTGTAGTATAAAGTGGCTGTAAAGGGTTTACAACCACTTTAACACATTGATAAAAGTTATAATCTTTATTTGATAATTAACAACACTAAAATAATATAATGATGAATAAAGTAGCTTTTACACAAAAAAGCACATACCGTATATACTCGAGTATAAGCCGACCCGAATATAAGCCGAGGCACCTAATTTTACCACAAAAAAATGGGAAAGTGGAAAAGTGGGTCAACAATGCCCATTTGCAGCCTCACTGTGCCCATTTGCAGCCATAGGTCCCCCGAACTTCAAACTTGGTAGTTAAGGGTTCCTAGATGCCCCCTAGCTGCAGCCAAAAGGGTCCCCGAAATGATATTGCTGCAGATGGACACAGTTGACCAAATTTGGGGCCCTGTATCTCGGGGTCACTTGGTGCTAGGAACCCCAAATTTGGTGTGCAAACCCAGTGGAACTAGTACTACAACATAATAGGGATTGGGATTCCTAACACCAAGTGGCCCCGAGATACAAAGTCGGGTCAGAAAATGTCATTCTATGCTGCAGAAAAGTGCTTGACCCAGTATAAGCCGAGGGGGGCATTTTCAGCCCAAAAAAAAAAAATGTGCTGAAAAACTTGGCTTATACTCGAGTATATACGGTACTTTAATACCTATACATATAAAAGCATTATCAAATGAAAATTATAAAAAAAAAAAAAAAATGTATGCATGTGTTATTGAAAAAAATAAAAAAAATAAAAAGTTCCCAGGTGTGTTTAAGCACAACTAAAGTAAAAAATAGTTATTTAGTATAAATGGGAAGCGGTGCTACAACCCATCTGTTAGTCTTGCATACACAGTAATTATATATATATATATACATATATATACACACACACACACACACACACACACATATATATATACACACACACATATATATATACACACACACACACACATTGTATATATACACACATATATACATACACACGTTCAAATTTTATAAATATAAATCTTTTAATAAAAAAAAAGGCTGCATGGCTGCTGCACTAAGAACTTAGAGCGTTCAGTTGAGGATTCGAGTACAGAAAGGAAATGTTATAATTGTGTATGCCAGTAGTGTAACCTAAAAATAATAAAAAAAAAAAAGACAGTAAATACTGGGCACCAAAGGCAATAAAGCATGACACCAACTCTACATTGCGGACTGAGCTCCATTATTCAAGCGAACTTACATCATGATTCACCATCCAAGGGAACAGGAGAAGCACACATGTATGCACATGCCTAAAAAAAACATACTATAGACAGCACTGAGAACCTATTTGTGAAAAAAGACCTCTACCGAAAACAATTTTTTTTTTAGGCTGAAGAGTAAAGTTGCAATCCAGTAACTTAAAGTGTTACTAAACCCAGGACTCTGCATTCACTATATCTGCTCCCCCACAGTACACAGAACATGGAAATGCAATAATGTTAGTAAATATAAACTGCTAAATACCTTTTCTCATCAGCAGTATATAACAGTCTTGTGACTTATATAAGTTTCTGGTTAAAGCTTGTAGGAGTTTTTATTCTCCCAATTGTCTTATGAAGCTGCAGGACCCCTGATCCTCTGTCTGGATAGTGCTGATTGGCCCTGTGCTGATCACATGCACCCTCCCAAAAAAAAAAAAAAAAAAAACTCTGGCACTACACACCAAAATGAACAGATGGGCAGAGTGTCTCCAAGGCTTTGCCTTATCAGGAGATGGATTGGGGACAGCGGAAGAAGAGGACAATCAGAGAAGACAGGATCAAACAGCCTTTTTACACAATGCAGAGGAATAACTCCTTAGGTCCCATTGTGAGTATAACAAGCATGCTTTACTGCATATACAGACTGATTTTACTGTTGTGAGTTTAGTAACACTTTAAGACCCCTTTCACACCACACCGCCCATATCGTCAGTGGTAAAACGCCGCCATTTTTAGCAGCGTTTTACTGTCGGATTTGCGGCGCATTTCGGCCGCTAGCGGGGCAATTTTATCCCCGCTGGCGGCCGAGAAAGGGTTAAACCTCCCCCCGCAAAATGCCGCAATAGCAGCGTTTTGCCGGCAGTATTACAGCGCTGCCCCATTGATTTCAATGGGGAGCAGCGCTGGAGGAGCGGTGAGTTCACCGCTCCAAAGAAGCTGCTGGCAGGACTTTTCCTGACGTCCTGCCAGCGCACCGCTGCAGTGTGAAAGCCCGAGGTGCAGCAGTTTGAGGGCGGATTGCAGGCGCTATTTCTAACGCTTTAGCGCCTGCAGAACGCCCATGGTGTGAAAGGGCTCTAATAGATCTAAACATAGGATCCAGCTCCTTGAGCCTTACCCCTCTTTTTGCTAATGCTGCCAAATATTAGAATATGGTGCAAGCATCAATGACTTCTTTGGGGAACGCTAAAATAACAAGACATGAAAAGCAGCATGTTCACACGGAGTCTAAGACTAAGTTGGCCCCCCGAGTTCTTTCCCTATGCACCCTAAACTAAATTATTCTGGGTAGAAGCCTTCTTTAAAGTGCATGAAAAGTGACAGTGATTTTTAAGAGATATAACCAATGACAGCATTTTGCCGCCTTCTCTTTGCTGGACGATTTCTATTTACAAGGACACATTATGAATCAGTCCTCTAAAGCTTTACATAAACATTATGCAAGTTCCCGGAGCATGTTTTTGTGCAGGTCACTGTGGTACATTTGGAAACCTTGGAGGATTGTGGAAATGCAATGTTTTGGAGCTCCACATTCTCATTTAGTTTTTAACAAAGGTGATTAAAAAAAAGAAATATATAAAATAAAAGTAGAGTTAAGGCAGAAAGGCGTAAAGTCCGTACTTTTGCTATGTACATATATGTCTCATGTGAAAGTTCACTACATATTCTGCATTAGTCCTCTGTACAGAAATTGCAAATGGTTCAAACGGATGAAAGGTAAAAGCCACAAGCCTGCGCACGGTGTGGTTGATGGGTCGTCCAAGAAGTCCAGCCTGAATTTTAAACTTTAGAAGTCCAGAATCTCTGGCATAGAACCTAAGAAGAAAAAAAATAAATAAACATAAGCTTGAAAGTACACACTACAACAATCGTAAAGTCAATATTTCATATTTTCAGAAATCCCTTTATGTAGGTACAAAACAAGTATAACATCTTTATAACCGGTTTCTTTCTGGAAATTGTGTTTTCGCCAGTTTGCCGATAAAGAGGGTGCTGATAATAGCGCTGAAAACACACTAATTTTTACCACGATTTTACTGTGCTTATGGCGTTTTTCATAGGTCATGGGACTCAAAAACCGCATCAAAAATGTAACATGGGTGCGTTACTGATGCGTTCTTGCTGCATTTGTCAATGTATTTCAATGGGAGGTGCGTTTTTGGTGCAGGTTTTTTTTTTTTAACTGACCAAAAATACAGCAAGATTTTTAACCACTTCCGACCGGCTCACGACGATATACGTCGGCACTTTGAAGAGGGATATCATTGTTATGGCAGCAGCTAGCTACCATAACCCCCTTCTTCAGTGAGCGGTCCAGTTTTCAGATAAAAGTGGTCTCAGAGGCGTATTCGCTGCAAGATCACTTTTATTGGTGGCGAGAGAAGGCCCCCCCCTCTCCG